>JAUZND010037269.1:0-21739 GCA_034780555.1 Coelogynopora nodosa
ATATAACTACTGTCTTTAACTGTCTTTTTTATTTCTATTAATTGACTATATATATACGTGAATTTCAAACGATATACGTGATTTTTTTTGAGTACCAAACGCGGCCACCCTGATAATTATATATTTATTATTATATATAGGATAATATACTAGCCCCATACGATGCTTTTGCATGATTACATAGCTTTTAAGCTATGTACATTTTTACAAATTATTGACTGAAGGCCATATGCCTGTTGTTATGAGCATTATATAGCATGCTTTTCAAATTATGAAAAGTCAAGCAAAAGGTTCTGGTTTAATATTTGTTTTTAAAAATTCCATATATATATATATATATAACTTATATATAATTGTTTATATTGCTTAAGCAACATTTGAAAAATGATAATATACTCCTCCCTAAATATTTACTATCACAATTAATTGGTGATAAAAACTACTTTAAGATATCTAAAAATTGCTTTATCTAGAAATATGAACTATAATGCTTTTTTAATCACGAATTGAGTTTTTATTAGTGTTTATTCAAAATCAGTTATACTTATTATTTATTATGTGTTGTATGTCATTACTTACAGATCCAGTATTGATCTCCATGGAAGCTGGAAGACAACCAGACCATGGCAGGAATCAAGATCAGCCTCACGGAGACTGGGTAAGGTATTACTATTAGAGTTATTAGACAGCACAAGTATTACATTTATTTTGAAAAAGAAATGCAAGGCATATATCAAATTGAACTTTTATTTAAATTATTATTTCCCTATTAGTATTTGTTATAACTGCTTATTTGGAATACTGTAATGTAACATTTTCTGAATTTATTTTGTATAAAAAACTGAAAATATTATTTTTTATGGTGTGGATTGGATTTTACTGCCACTTAAAATGTTTTTTTCATGATTAAAATATATGCGCATATTCTGCAGCGTAAGTTATTTTTTAAACAAAATAGGTATTGTAATAAATAATAAATATATCAAATTTATTTTATAGAAAAAATTTAGGGAATAGTTATGTATTTTATCTTGTTACAAATTTATCTGGTAACTAATCTAGTTATCAATTTTACCACTGAACTAATAGAGTATATTTAAAATTGTCATCTAGACATCTACTGAAGTCAGCTTTGTATATTATTAAATTTTAATTATTAAAAATTATAAAAAATATTAATAATTATTTATATATTATTAAACCACAGGACCTTTAAAATAATATGATTATTAAGTCTTGTTTCTTTATATATTCAACACTACCTCAAAACAAATAAAGTAATAGATATAAAAGAACCACACATTATCAGAGCAACTTTCAAATATAGAAACAACATTTTATGATAATATCAAGTATGTTTAAAATCCAAAAGTAGCTTGTGTACTTTATAAAAGTTAAACAGACCTGATGTGATGAGATGTCAAGTCATACCAATGTATTAAAAAAAATAATGCACAAAATTCAAGAGGCAAAAACACAACTAGGGACAAACCGAATCATGAACAATAAGAAGTGTAACAATTAAAATTTATAATTAAAAAAGTGGAAGAGATGAGTGACTAATTAGTGAACTCTGTGTGAACTCTTACTGAAATTCTGTAAAAATTAATTTCACGGTGATAAGATTGCTCACTATGAAAATGGGAATACTATGCCAAGTGAGATATGCGTTTGATGTATTTCTCAATGGGATACAGGTTACTACTGATAACTGTGCAATTGCTCATGCCACAGTCAAAATGACATATTGGTTTTTGGAAATTGGTATACAAAGCTCTGTGTGAATATCACTATTACAACAAGAAGGTTAGGAATGCATTCTTCGAACATATTAGATAGTTTTTACAACGATATTTTAATGTTCAAATTCTATATTATTCTCATTTATATTTCATATTTTCCGTTTCTTTAACGATAATATTTTCTTATGTGCAGGATGAAAACCGATGGTCTCAAGATGAGTAAGTCTGTATTAGAGTGCAGTATTTTTAATTTGTTTAATGTACTAGACGATTGTTATACCCACAAAAAGCCTATAATATTTTATGTGTATTCACACTAAGCACGTTTTCATTGCAATGTTTTTTGGAAATTTGTCTTCTACTTTGGTAATAGTCTGAGAAATATTTAGCGTAGTAAAAATGTAAAGTACGATATCTATCTATGTGTAAATAATTTAAAAACTCTGTACCACAATTTAAAAATAAATCTAATTTAAATTAAAGCATATTAGTAAATATAGTACACGTATTTATTATATATAACACTAAAATAATTAATATACTTTATTGTATTTTAATAATTTTTGAAGGATTTTAATTAGAATTTGGTATTCTGGCATATTGGAATCAAAATTAATATTTTACAATGCTAATATTGATAAATTATTTACATTGTAGATCCGATTACAACAATCAAGGAAACTATCGTCAATCTCACCAAGATCCTTATCAACATCAACAAAGTGAATATCTTGATATTTTTTTAATTCGTCAATTAAAATTAAAACTCCCAGCTTGTAGACCATATCTATAAGATATATTATCAATATTTATTAATATAAATTGAACAATTACTATCAGTCTTTCGCCGTTTAACCTTATTTTTTTATAAGGTTTGTAGTGTGAGAGTAGGAAATAAATATATTATAGTACATACATACCTAATCAATCTATTGTTCGGAATCCAAATTTGACTACCGTACTAAGTTAATGCTTTATTGCATAAAATATAAGTAAATTTAATCTATTTTATAGGTTATATTATTAAAGAGTATAATCTAGTCAAAATGGGGTGACTTCAACACCCTAAATCATTGAAAGTATTATAAACAACATTATTGGCAGAAATCACACACATCTTGTATTCATAAAATGGAGCCACACTACAGTAATTGATGCTGTGTTTATTAATTTATATCTTTAATTGTGATTAGATGAATATTTCAATCAGTGACAGTATCATTCGCAGAAAGTATTCCATCCAACAGAAATTACATAGATCTATTGTATACAAATTACAAATATAACGAATTTATTATGTAAATTCAAAGCGTCTGAGTTACCCAGTTTCAATTTATGTTTTAAGAATATTAGCGATGAACATAAATCAATATGGTATTCATTATTTGTTTATTTAATTTGTATTGTTAAAATAAATATTTAACGTTTCCTACTCTGGGGAATGCTTAATATGATGTTCATTTGCAAAGGATTAAATAGCCTTGTTTAAATGTCAGTTTTATACAATATAATGACAGTCTCTTGAATTTATAACTGTATTTTGATTGAAATATAGAAAATCTTACGTCTTAATATTTCTTGTATCTACAGTGCGTTCCAAGCAAGGCATACGGGCAGTTCATTTCTATGAGGACTGCAATATGCAAATTACATTTAAAAATAATATGTTCGGCCGAAAAACAAGTTCAAGACATCGGTCCGACAGCGAAGGACAGGAGGATCACGACGTACATGAGTATGCATCAGTTTAACTCGATAATTTTTTGTCAGTTGCGTTATTGTCAACCACACTGTACTTATTGTTGATATGTGTTACCGTTTTTCACCGCGATATAGTCAGCATCATCACGGCGGTGGAGATGGCGAGCGTCATCGACGGCGCACGCAGAGTGACGAACTCGGTTCCCATGACGACAATGCGAATGCTGACAATCGACCACTGGTGCGCGCTATTACTATAGCTCTAGTGTTTTTTTTGTGCTCAGTTCTGAGTTGTGTGTCACTACCCTGCAGGAGCGATATACCGATTCGAGAAAACGGATAAGTGTTTGCAGTGCACTTTATATAAACATTATATATATTTGTTATGTTAGTAATATTCTACAGCATAGTAATTATGTTCCATCACATGAAATCGAATATAATTGATGTATTTTGACCTGATTAGACTGCGTAAGGAATTACGAGAGGGAAATTCCAACTTAAGGTTTTACGTGTATTTGAAGTAAAAACTGTCAGTTTATAATCAACTATAAATTTGACAAACTATTGAAGAGTAAATTATTCAGAATGTATCGTTTATGAAAAGGTGGGTAATAATGAAGTATAATATATATGCAAACTTTTCACAATGCAAGTATACTTAATCTAACCTGTTTTTTTTTGTAATATTTATTCTACTCTACTCTTGTATCACATGATATTATTGTCTACAATTTTACACAATATAATTGATAAAACTTAATGAAATAATTAGAGAACGCTTTAAATAAAATATATAATTCATTTGTCATTGCGCTAATACAATATAACCTATGGTATTGATACCCTTTTAAATTCAACTTATAAAGTAACCTTTTCAATGTGTGTAACATATGTAAAACTTTTAATTTAATACCGAATTATTTTCTTGAAATCTACATATAATAATTGAATATGTAAGCCTGTAGCATTTATATATAAGTGTGTATAAATAATCTTAAGGAAAAAATAATTATGTTTATGACATTAACATCATATGTGATACCTTGTGTACAGCCGTGTTTCGTTATAATAGTTAAAGTAGAGAAGATGACAATGATGGTAAACCGGAAATCATTGTCAATAGACAAGTGACAACCATTTTGTTATTTAGAACACCGAGAATCATGTGTAATATATAAATAACTTGTTATTAAAATATCACATACATCGAGATAGGGGACGAGGTGATAACCATGAGAAGGATAGTAACGGTATTACCAATGGTAAGAATGTAGACAACAAAGAGTCAGACGCAAATCCGATCGAATTAATAAGGCAATAATTTCATTAAGATTGAGAATCTATATTTTATCCATGGGTCATTCTGTAAATAAAGTGTAAAATATTTATTGGCGAATATTATAGTCACGATAATATTTAATTTCAAGTGCTGATTTTATTTTTAAAGTAATGATTTTTAAACGTTAAAAATAGTAATGATTTCAAGTTGTTACATATAGGATAGTTTTACATTTTACTAATTAAAACATTTAAGGTGTTGTGTTAAAGATAAAAGTAAAGCTGTTATGTTACATTTTTCGGTGGTTATATACCGTTTACTTCTATGTCTATGTGTATCTATCTGTCTTTTTTCAATATTTTAAGGTTCAGGATGGTCATCTTTTAAACTTTTGAAAAAAAAACTCCCCTCTGATATATTCACTTTTATTCATTCAAATTTAGGCCTGGTGAACTGAGGTGTCTGCTTGAGGTGTACACTTGACTAAAATGTTTCAATCAACATATCGAAAAGTTAACTACAAATATTATGTTTTTTAAATGTGACTTTATAATTGTAAAATTAACGTTTCTTTAATTAGTAACATATTCTTCGTCCTAAATATTGTTTTTTACTTGGATTTAATTTCATTCAACGCAGAGGATACTAAATTGAATAATGCATATGATATTTTTATAATTCTAATCCCTAATTATATTGCAAATTATGGATTATTATAGCTCCATTTCACATGTTTTTTATGGTTTAATAGTAAACCGTTCATAGCAGATGGAATAATACCACTTTAAAGTTAAGTATATCCTTCACTTCGAAACTAGTTCCGCGTCGTTTGGTATCACATTTCTGTTCAATGGTGGCTCTCTATTATCAAAATTTTCAAAACAGGTTAACTTTTTACTTAGAATATATTTTTATAACATATGGGTGACTGCTAAAAGTAAGAAGAATGACCACCCTCCATCTTGGTAATCTTATTGTATTTTACGCAATGTTTACTCATTCAAGGCAACCCATGATGACCGAGGCGGCTTTAGTAATCGACGCGGTGGACGTAGAGGCGGCCGACGGGGCGGTAGGGGGCGCAGAGGCCGTGGTTACCATGGTGATAATAGTGACCAGGAGCAGGAGGAGAATTATGATGACAACTATATTGGCCACGGTGCGGTCAATGAGTGGTTGGACAATCAGGACAATATTGGTGGACATGGAACAGGTTTTAGTGACCAGGAAAGAGATAATCTGGGTCATGATGGTGGACATGACCACGAGTGGAGGGGTCGTGGAAGACGTGGCCGGGGTAGAGGTGGTCGAGGTGGGAGCTATGGAAACCATGGAGAGGATCATTTAGAAGTAGTTCATGATAGAGATTTTGTAAACGAACATAGAGGTCGTGGAAGGCGTGGACGAGGTTGGAGCTATGGTTACAAAGGAGAGGATTATATAGAAGTAGGTCAAAATGGAGGTTTTGAAACCGAAAATAGAGGTCGTGGAAGGCGTGGTCGAGGTCGAGGCGATAGCTATGGTTATCATGGAAACAATAATTTAGAAGTCGGTCAGGATAGATATTTTGAAAACGAAAATAGAGGTCGTGGAAGGCGTGGTCGAGGTCATGGCGAAGGCTATGGTTACTATGGGAACGATAATTTAGCTGTAGGACAAGACAGAGATTTTGAAAACGAGAATAGAGGTCGTGGAAGGCGTGGTAGAGGTCGAGGTGAAGCCTATCATGGAGTCGACAGTTTAGAATTAGGTCAAGACAGAGATTTTGGAAATGAACCACGAGGTCGAGGTAGACGTGGCAGAGGTAAGGGACGAGGTGGTAACTATGAGGGGGGTAATAACGGCATTACTGATGGTCAGAATGTAGACAACAAAGAGTCAGATGTAAATCCGGGTGAACCGAGGTTATCGTCAGATGGACCGGTCTCTTATGGTCCTGGCAGAAGAGGGCTGAGAAGAGCAGGAAGGCGTAGTCGAGGAAGGGGAAGAGGGAGAGGCATGTCGCGAGGAGGTGTGGGCGCACGTCGACGAAGAAGTGATGACGAATCATCAGGTGAGTTTGTTAGCTTTTTAATATATTCAAAGTATGAAAAGTAAAAATAATTGGCATCATAACCGATTCAAGCAAAAAAAAATTGAAAAAAGTTTATTATTTACAGTATTTAGCAGTGAGATCGGTGAATTTAAACTTGGATGTTTTAAGTAAGATTTTAAATATTGCAGCTAAAATAGGACTAAGAAGGAATTTTGGATATTTACGAAGATTAGTTACTATTCATTGCCATGGTTTCAAATAAACGGATGAAATAGTGATACGACAGTTCGCAAAAAATATCGAATATTTTAAAACATGAAAATTTATTATTGCATTAGTATATATAATACTTTATACTATAAAACGTTTAATAACAATATTTATTTCGAATTTTATTACGAAAATTAGTATTTTAAGTTTGATAATTTATTATATAATATATGATTTTTTAAACACTTAACATATATATACAAAGGTAGTAACCTAACACCCTGTATATTTTCCAACACTCCTATCACATAGGCGACGAAGAAGGCGAACTCGGTGACGAATACATCGACGACAATGTTCTCGAGGACAGTGCCCTTCTCCTCGAGGACAAGCATCAACTTGCCAGCAATCTGCCCAAAGCCGAAACTGAAGCAACCACGGTGTCAGAACCGTTGAAATCATCCAATAACGATGATTCTGGCGAACAGTCAGTCAAGCCTAGTGATGTAACCAAGACAACGTCGTCAATGGAACCGGTAAAAACCCCCGATGATGAATCCGGGGAACACTCAGTCGAGCTTGGTCCGGATAGTGCTGAAACTGGAATAAATGTGAATCGGGAGGCTATCGAGGATCCAAGTATTCCTTCTTCACAGTACTCTTCAGCACAACCAGGTAACCAGATGGTAATCAGTATTTATCAACTTTATATTTAAATACAAATTGAAGTACCGTACTACTTAATCATTGTCAGTAGTAAATATGAAAAAATATTTTTTGGAATGAGAAAAATTGTAAATTTCCGAATAACTATTTCATGTTTATTATCTAGGTATTATATTCATTGGTATAAAATCTCCATATAGTACATCTCTTATAAAGATAGAAGGTTATTAAGTTTTCCTTAGAAATGAATTATGTATGCATGCTGTACAATGTTATTTTAGATATACTTCAAAACGTCTCCTAAATGTTAAACAAGTTAGGAAATCTAATTATTTTTTATAATTAGATGAAGAGTATGTTTTTATATTGTAATATTTCTTTAATTCGTGTAAAGTATCAGTAGTATTAGTTTTATTTGACTTTTGTTTCTGAATGTCTATAAGGTATGTCCTAAGTAATGATTTCGTTAGAGTCAGAGACAAAGTGTGATAACTATTTTAAAAAGTGATCTACATTTTTGCACATATTATACAGATTCCCGGTTATACATTTAATTCATTCTAAAATATTATAAATTGTTAAATTCCCTTTCAAATTGTCGCAAACTTAAACGAACAGATACATTTATATTAATGACCTTTGACCTCCCAGCTATGAATGATAGCAGAAAAATGGCCACTTACATTACCATAGTGCTTTGATGGTGTACAATGATTTTGAAAGGAAAGTATTCCTATAGTGGTTCATAACTCGTTTGTTTTTTGCACAATTTATCTGTATTTTAATACTCAATAAATTGGGAAAATGTGGTAAATCCTATTTCATTGCTAAGCTAGACAAATGAAATAGCACATTTTGAAATATTGTTATAAACTTTCAAATACCCCGTGGTTACACATTACTACATAATGTTCAGATTGTCTACTCGCTAAAATAGATAACAGTTTATTGTCTAGAATGTAGTTATTTTTTAGAGTATTTTTTGTGATTCCCTGATTGAAGTAGTCATCTTCTATCTGTGTATTTCTAATAGTCCTAGCGCAGCTTTCGTTTTTAACTTAGATACAATCTAGTGGTATCTTATTAATTTTTTATACGTAACTAGTTTTGTTATTATTTATAGAATGTGTTTTGCTTCGTATATTATGTCTACTCAACAAGATTTGTTCTTGTTACTACCCTGTCATATCGGTCACTATGTTACCACATTTGATGTTTGCAGAAGTTCTATCCCGAGATAGACGGTCTTATCTGACGCTCTACTGGAGTCAGTATGCATTTACAGTACTTCTGATTGTGTGTCAATGTGTTTCAGTTTGCTTCTGTTTCTTTGCCCTTACGATATCGACATCCATTATTTTTATATTAATTAATCATAAACCAGTTTGCCTATAGTAATTGTATGTGTTTGGTTTGTGAATTGTGGAAACCGGTGGATATGTTTATAGCTATTGCGATAGAATCTTTTTCGTTCTTATCCGATTTCAAAAAAGTGTAAATTACGTTTTTGACTCAAAATAATTTCAAAATATAAATTATATAAAAAATAAAACAAAATTCAGTAGACGGTACCAAGTATGTCCAGTACAATTCTTTAAATATAACCCAAATAGCACGGAATGAGTTGAAAAATCGGTTCATGTTTATTATTAGGAAATATTGGATCAGCCGTTAGGAAGAATCGCCCACTGGTTATGGATTAAAAATAACTACACTTATTAAGTCATTGGAACTTTGGCTCAGAACTGAAACTGATAAAACAGATATGGAAAGGCAAACTAAATTTATAACTATGTATAAAGACTGTCATGTCAGCAACAGGGCCTTTCGGCCCTCCTGCCTGATCCCTGAGTAAATACGTATTATGCTCACATTGGATTTTTCTTTTGTTTCAACTTTTGAATTGTTTATTTTTAAAATATAACAAGCTATGCCCATTTGTTTTGTCCTCTGTCAATTTTTGAGTGCGTTTATTATTAAAAGTATGTAAATGTTAAATGTGTACTAAAATGTTATCTACACTGCGAGACTTGTTATTTATTTTTTCACGATCTTTTTGTTGTCTGTTATTGCTATTATGCTTTACTTATTTGTACTAACAACATATTTCACCGCCGTAATCGAATACAATTAAACATTTATTTATACTGTTATAAGGATTGTATAGAATTCGTATATTGTGATAGGCAACATGTACAGAAATGAATACATACATCTTTATAATCATCCGAAACGAGTCGATTACAGTACGCAATCATTAAATTTTAATATGAATGTACATTATCACGTTTATCAGATATAGATTCTATATATCTTACTCATTGCTCTTCTTATTAATATCCAATATTATTTAGAAATTATAAAAAATAATTTGTTATTCGTAAATAAAAAATCTTATTTTGACACTCAGTCATGAATGATTCTAATAAGTATACTAATTCCAAATGGTTTATATATCGCAAAAATACTGTTTAAAATTAGAGAAATTGGTCAATATTTTCCCAAATTATCCTATATTGTTATATTGAGTAAAATCGACAAATTTTTATTTTATTATATTCTATCACGATCCATAATGAAAAACGTTATCTTTTTTATTGTTTCGTTAAGCCTATCATAAAATATTTATCTGTTAAGATATTACTATTTCGATACGTTTTCATAGCTATTTCGAACGCAACTTTTTAATATTTATATTATAATTATTATTGACCTAATACAATATTGAACTGAAATATTGGTTTGATACCTTTCCAGATACTATCACAAATTTTACAACACAGGAATACATCTTCACAAAAAAATAATCGTTTAGGTTACTTCTGTTCTGTTAATATTTAAAACTATTTTGCCTGATGACTACTTTTTTTGCTGGTTTTGACTTTTTTATGTATTATTATATATATTTCTCTAATTTTTATCTTTGGTATTTAGTTATTATTGATTATTCTATAAACTACATCAATTATTTACTTAGCATATAATTATATGCATTTTTAAAATGTACATAGTGCTCTGTTTGTCAAGATATGTGATCCAATTCAAAATTTATCGGTAGACAACTTTTGATTAGATTTTTCTGAGTAGGTGATGTTAGAACTTTTGGGCATTTTGGATTTATTAATAAAATTTATAATAAAATATATGATAAGTACGTATACTAATAGGATATATATTCATATTTTTTACATTAAATATTTGTATTGTTTCTTTGACAGTATAATGTGTTGTAATGTCTGTCGAAAATCCAGTTACATGTTTTTGTAACTGTTTATGTAACTAATTGACTAATTAATTTAGAAAGTTGTGAACGTTAAAATGTTATAGGTCTATTATAACAAATTATTAATAAAAACTAATTGTTTACACATATATTTGTACTAAATAGAAATATTAAAAGAAAATAGGAATTTAAATGTTGTAGGATATAAAAATGAAATTGATAATCCTCAACCAATTTAAATTATTTCATTATAATTTAGTTAATAAATTAGCCACAAATTTTTTATTTATCTTGTTTGATCATTCATTTGGGGTTTCTCGTGACAGGTGCTTTCATTTTAATTAAACATTTCAAACACCAATGCTCAAATGTTGTCTATACAAGATGATCATATAAAAAAATAATGAATGGTTGGACTCTTTGTAACAGCTGTTTTCTGTTCGATTGCTTTTGAAATCTTTTTTTCGGAAATTAAAAACTGAAATGTTTTTCACATTTTTTATTCTCAGAAAATAGTACACACAGCCATTCTGATTCAACAGGGCGTAAGTTAAAAGGGGAAATTTCGATGCTTAATTAGTCTTCTTGGCAAAACGGGGCATTATAATGTATAATCCTTTCATTTATCTATGGTAAACGGTAAAACTTTGTTTTGGTACTTTTAATGACTTTATTTTGTAGTGTATAAATTACAAAGTTTGAGATGTCGTGCTTTTGTTATGTGTGGCAGATCATAATTTTACTATCTTTAATTCTATTTACAGTAGGTTTTTCAAAATATTTTGGTTTTTCATGTCTATTTTCAGCTTTCTATTATCTCATTAGTTCACCACATTTTTCGTATATTTTTCCATAATTTTCATTTATAATTACAATTTTACATTGTTAACTTTATCACTTTGATGACGACATTTTAGTTATTATAGATAAACTTTAGGAAATCTAATTACTTCTACTCGATAAAGGCTATCCAAGTCACGAAAGCAGAGATATTTTCATTCGTTAGACGGTGCAATACTATTTCTAAACGACTAGCAGTCTGTATGCTACATAATAAGCAAGCATTGCGTAATTATATAAGGAAAATATAGTAAATATAATTAAATAAGTTGCATGAATTCGTTTGTTCAGTACTTCTGAAAATATGCAATCGAAATATTTTCAAATAGCATTAACAAAGACAATTGATTAAATTGAATGACTAAAGTAACTACACCATCTAAAAATTGAGTGGGTACAAACTAGGTACATATATTGTTTTATGAAATCACATTTATATTCTTTGAGCTAGTAATTCGTCGATTCTGATTGCGATGCAGTTATTTATGTGTCCCGAATTACACAGTAATCAACAATATTACTGGTTTTTATATTTTATTTTTATCTAGGGTGTAATGTATTCAATATGTCTTATGATCTTCTATAGTTCATTGTATCAATTTTAATCATTTAATCTATTTATCAATATTCTTATGTAATTTGAAATACGTAGATTGTTTTTGCCAGAATGAAAAGATCATTTTATTGGTTCATTCTGTCTGTTGTAACGATAAAAACATTATTTTATATAAAAATTCACTATATATGTTTTATAATTGTTTAATTTAATGAAAATTCTGAATAAATCGTGTAATTATGCCTTACTTTTAGAAATATTCATCACAATTCACCATTGTGGTGTACGTGATCAACGTAACCGACTTTAATATAAATAATATTTATAATACGTAAATAATTTCTTATATTTTTTTACTCTAAGTTTTAATAATTATATTGTTTAATTTTCCTTAAAAGTAAATATCAAATGATGTACAAAACACAGAGTGGTAACATTTCATGATTATTACCTTTTAATATCGATTAAATTAATTTTGATAGACACAATAATCAGCAAGTTAATCTTTGGGCAAATCGGTAACACCGCATATTCACTATTTCATTTGTTGCGTTAAATATCATTTCAGGTAACTATTATTATTTGTCGAGACTGTGTTTGACATTTCTTTTTATTTAAAATAGTATGTCTCTATTTTGTCTTCTAATTAAGTAAAGCACATCTATAATGTAATCTAAATGCCTGTATAAATTCACTAATTACATAATTTCACTAACTATAGTATGCTCTCAGTAACCTAGCTGCTCAATTTAGGCTTTATTTTTTCCTAATAATTTTTGTTACCAAATTAAGTAGAATTAATTGTATATTTTAAATCTTGCAGCCAATATTTCCATTTCAGAAAACGAAGCTAACAAAGCAGAAACCTCAGAGCAGGTCACAGAACAAACCGAAGCGGAGGGAAATGTTCCCGACACCACTGCAACGCCTTAACCTCGCACTCATGAGAACATGTAGTCGTATTCCCTAAGTGAGTAGGCTACCCGACTGCACAACTTCAGTTAAATTACTTTCTTTTTAAATGTCAGTTTCTTATTACTCATCAAATGATTAATCTAAGTTGCATTTGATGGAAATTTTAGCATAATCTTATAAAAGTAGGGAGAAAACCTGGAAGAATTACAACATGGATAATAAGCTTAAGAAATGTCATGATAATAATTTTTTAAATAATTGATTCAAAATTATTTTTTATAAGAGAAATTTACTAACTGTTTCTCTTTAATTTTTTTTAATAAACATTGTGAAACTTTAATGTCTTACTAAATAGTAGAGAGATATGAAAAACACATGTTTGTAAAATAAAATTGGAACGATAATAATGCATGTTTAATTCCATATGATTTATTACTATGTGTTAATCTAACGTGGACTTTTTAGGGACAACTAGTCCGTATACAATTTTCTATATTATTTGAAAATTAGAAAACGTATAGTCTGGTTGCGAAACACCAATTTAATGCTTGACCTTGTATTTCAGGTACGAACCGTTTTTTTATCAATTATTATAGTTAACGTCGGATGGCAGAGATATTGGAAGTCGAAGAGGGCTTGATGTGCCGTAATTTGTCCACTCATTTCGAAAAATATCAGTAAAATGTAAATATGGCTCTGATGCTTAATGTAGTCTGACACATGGTATCTTTACTTAATAATAGATAGTAATAATTATGTAATATTTATGTAGCTTTAATAATAGGATCTATGTCTTTTTATTAGGTTGTAATTATTTTCTAACTTAAAAAAAGCAACACAACATGGAAAATGCGATAACGTGAGACACATTGGAACCCATGTGGAAGCCAATTCTGAATAAATATGATATATATATATATAAATCAAATGACAAATCATATTAATAATTTATCTTCCTTGTTTTATGAAAAACTACAAATTTATTAAATCTTTAGAACTTAAAATATGAGCGAATATGATTTTCGCGGCCATTTTGGACGCCATCTTAAATATTTATATTTCTTCATGGGTAACAAAGTGGTATTAATTGGATTTGAATTGAAAACCATAAAATTATTCAGAATTAATAACAAATCATTGTCAGTACCCTAAATTTAAGTTTTCATCGTGGCCACTATACTAATATAAAAATTTCACAATAGAAAAACTATTTTTTATGACATAATCGATCGATGAAAATGTTTCGTTGACATTTCTTAAAAATGATGTTTATAAAGGTAATAAAAAATTAGGTTAATTAATATAAAGTAGTTCAATTAAATCCGCCATAAAAAGTTGTCACATGTTTTTTTCTTAATTATAAAATCTTATCTCCGCCCTAATAATTTTTTGGATCAAGATCAACCCTCCCACGCTTCGGCCAAGGTTTAATCAGATATATTTCCATATTGTCGCAATGGTTTACCTGTGTTTCTATTTCAGGAGAATACCTTACTTTTCCTTATTTTTGGCGTTTTTTTATTGACAATTATGTCACTTAACCCAAGCAGTACCAGACACTTATGGAATTCTGTTTAATTGGAGGAGAGGGGGTCAAAGTGGTCTATACCTGCATTTAATCAATAAATTTAGTACATTATGATGTTGTTTTTATAACGGATTGATGGCACACTTGGTATCGACTAAGATATTCTAATTATAATATGGGGAAACAAAGTGAAAAAATAAGTTTTTCTCTATTTTTGATAATTTTATTAATGGCATAATAATAATAGTTATCTGCATGCTCTAAAACAAAAATGCATGTAAGTGTTCAATGATGGATAGTTTAAGCTGAAAGTTACTTTTTGATATACTGGGGAAAAAATAAATGCTATTTTAGCTCATTTTTGAATCATGTATTACGTTGTTAAGTTCTCCAATATATTCTTTAAAAAAGATGGAATCGAAAGTAACATGTACTAAAATTTCAGAGCAATGGCTTTAGTAGATTTCGAGTAGGAAAAAAGCAAACACCGGTAAGTCGATTTGACCCCCCAATAGTTGCTAACATAGGGTTAACTAAAATATTGTTTGAGTTAATAGGAAAAAATATATCGTATATTCAACATCGACAATATTAAATGTCTGTAAGATAAACTAACAAGTAATATTTAATAAAATAAAATTATCAATAATCTATTTCATTTTTTATTTTAGCTAATTTAAATGAATACGTAGGCATGTCGACTTTCTATAATTCCATTAGTTTGTTTATGTTAACTACTATAAACATTTAATACAACAATTATTTTTCTATTTCCTCCAGATTTAAGTCACAACCTTGAATATTGTAATTATATCCACGATAAATACCAGTTTATCTTAAATTTGTTTGTGTAACATTTGATTTGCGATTATATTTATATCTCTATGTGATACTTGATGATGCCTTTATATTTATACTTTAGACGCCCAAATGGGGATAAACAATAAAAAGACGTCTCAAAAGCAACATGTGTATATCTTCGTCCCAAGAATAATAGACAGAAAAGTTGTTCTTTCTATATCGTTCTGCAATTACCATGGACTCTGGTGACTTTTTTTTACCTTGTACTTAACAGTCTATGAAGTTAAACATCAGCCAATATACAGTAAATGGTGACTGTACTTAATTTTTTTAATATGATGTAGTATTACGCAATGTTCATATCAGAAATTTTAGTTCCTATATCTATTCCGTACCACATTTTTCACATTCAATAATAGTAGGACATATTTAAATGCATCATGTAGTGAACATTTTTATTGTGAATAAGTTGTACACTTATTAATGTTATCTATTGCTTTGGATGGTTACTTTGAAATATTAAATTGTGTGAAAGGAATTATTTCAATTAATTTTGCTTGGAATTGTACCCGACATTGACACAAAATTTAATGAACTATTTTAATATATGAAGATCTATGTAAATTTAGAACATAGGAAATTATATTAAATTATTATATAATCGACGACATTTTCAGAACTCAGTCTGTATGTGTAAACAATCAGTTATGTTGAAATAACTAAAGCTCTTTTTTAGAGATTGTATTTAAGGTGTCGTCCATCTTGATATTATAGATTATTTTATTTGAAATAACGGTACGTTTGCGATACATGTATGTAGTGAGGGATAAATGTAGGAAATCGAGGATAATGTTGCCTTCTCTCCGTTTTTGCAATGTTGAATACCATGAAGGTGTACAAAAATGGATTAAATACATATTAAACTACTACAATTTTGTTTAGTTTGTGGTAAAAATTGTATTTATTTAATATTTTTTATTTATTTAAAAGCACACATAACCACCATTGTTTTATAGTATCTATTAGGTTATTCAATACATTTATTTATTGGAACATTGTTGTACAATTTTATTTTTTTAATATTTTCGGTCTCTGTTTACTTGTTGTATGTTCGGTAAAAGTGGAATTTCCATATATTTCTAATAAATTAACGTTGATTTAATTTTGTATTGAAATTGTAAACTGCATTCAAATCGCATTGTCATAATATTCCATTACGTTGAAACAGTTAGTATAATATTAAGTAATGGCTTGCTTGATTTAAAAGTATCATATTTCATTGCTGTATTTAGAGTAAGAAATCATAAAAACATGTTATGTTAGATAACTGTTATTAATCATTTGGATTTTTAAAAGTATCTGTGTATTGTTATTTTATACGTAGTTACTTACCAGGCTTGCTGTACTTTACTTTTTGTATATTTATTGCAGAAGGGATCTTCAAATCATAATTGCTTTTCATTATTAATTTCCTAATAATATATATTTTTCATTTGATAATCTATGTTTTGTAGACGTTTCTCCTTCTCCGATTGAATTTATTTTTTGGGTTTTCTATTGGTTGGGTGGCTACCTTATTTTCCTAGAGTTTAAATTTTGTATGTATATATACTTGCGAGAGATACATGTAACTGTTGATGTCCATTTTTAATCGATGTGTCGAAAACAGTTCAATGTTCAAAATAACATGTTATTTTGCCAAAAAATACATTTTGAAATTCACATTATATTTAATTGTTATAGTTAATACCTGTATTTATAGTATACTGTAGGATATTTGGTTTTAAAAAAAATAGAAGTATTAAATTCTGTTTCTGTACATATATTTTAAATATGACTAACATAAAAGAAAGTGTTTAACTAAAGAGAGTTTCTTGCATGAGTAGGTAATTTGGTAATTATTTGGTAGAATGGTTTTAGAACTGCTAGCGAGAACGAATATACATATACTAGTTATTAACAACTTTTCTGCAGATAGAATATTATTATGTTTTATCAAATTATCAGTTATCAACATTTCAGTACGCAAGTTTTATTAACTTTGTGAACATAATTTCCCCAATTGAGAATTTTGTATTATGTCGCTCTGCATAATAAAATTTTTAATAAATTTGGTTGATGTTTTTTAATGTACCACAACTATACAGTAGTAAACGCGACTATTTTGAAACGTATTTTAGCAGCACATTCATGGTTTAAAATATATACAGGTATAAAACATAATGGGTAATGTTATTCTTTGTTATGTTGAAGTATGAATTATATAGCGGTAAAACAAAAAACCTTTAAAACTATTCTTTTACTAATTTATAATTGTACTTTCAAACAAAATACTACATGACATTTTATTATATGGTTTATTGTTATAAGTTGAGATTTATCAGAGTCATATTTGGCGAAATTGGGTCAATTTTTCGTGAAATATAGATATTCTTAAAAGTTGAATAGATTTACCTAAATTAGGTAGAATTGTATTTATTTTATTGAAACAATGCTAGAATTTATTATCGATAATTTGTCGAAGTTAATCTGATATGGCCTATTGAAGTATTTAATATATTATTGAAAATATTTGTTAATGCTATAGTAATATTATCATGGCCAGGGTGGGGATGGTGCGAACGCACCTTATTCCAGGAAAAAAGGGGGCCTCAGTAAATTTACATTAATATATATATTACAATATACATTAATCACTCGTAAAAGATGCGAACATTTTTCAAATAAGCACGTACTTAAGAAATATACAATTATTTTATCCATTTAAATATCTGAAAAGGTCACATTGTTAAAATCGCACATGAGTTCAACATTTTTTAATTAGCTGTTAGTTTACCATGAAACGTTAAGTTAATTATTATGCATAATTTACTATTTTCATAATTTGACAATTTTTTCATGATATGAAAACAAAAAAAACTTAAATTATATTAATACATAGATTATATATTTTAAACAAATTTATTAAAATTTGAATATTTAGGAAAAATAATCCCTATACGGATATACAATATTACCATACGGACATTCTGTAGCCAAATATAATCTCTTTAATTTTCAATATTTATTTTTTGTCTTTTTAATGTAATTTTTTATTCTATTTAATTTATTTTATTCAAAAACTTTAAAATATTAGGACAACATTTGTCTTTAATTTTTAACAGCAGCGCATTTTATGATGAACAAAATATATATTTGTATATCTATAAATATTATACAATAGTATATTTTAAAACTTTTTCGATTAAAGCTTTTGAAACTTTAACAAATAATTAGTTTCATCCAGTAATATAAGTTCCTGCTGTATGATATATTTCTCTAATTAATGTGAAAAAATACAACAAGATGCATATTAGAAAAGTTAGTATTATAATTTTACGAGAAAATACTTAATTTTCATCACAATAAAAAATGTAAAGTATAAAAAACTTTAAGCGGAACAGTTATTAAATAAACAATCAATTTTACGGATATGCATTTTTCAAGATAGAAACACTAAATTTATCTATTGTGTCTCTATTTCGACGTTTTTACTTTAATTTCACTTAACAATATAAAACCAAATTATACGAAGCACATGGATATTATGTAAAAAGTAATTCCACATTTTTTCTGTCTAATGCTAAATTGTGAAGTCAATATTAAAAAAGGAAAACTTTTATTTAAATTAAAATAACGGAATATATCAAATGCAATAAGTTATATACAACAATACATTATAGAAATGTAATATGCATTAAAAAATAGAAATAAGGGAAATTATGTAAGTCTTGCAGAAAATATCTGATCAGATCAATTTCTCACAAATTAAATTCCTCCTGAAAATAAAGAATAAGGCAGAAATAGTGTAAACTAAAACCATTAATTTTATCTTAAATTTAAAGCAAAAAAACTGAATATTTTAACAGGTGACTATTTTTATGAAATTACTACAAATAAATGATCAATCACTTTCAATTCTACCTATTTTAGTTTTAAAACAATTAATATTTATAAAATTATGTGTACAAACATATAATAATTAATATAATCAGATAATATTATAACACAGGATCAGATATAATAATATAACAGGTCTACTCCGGCTAATCAGAACTTTCTACTATATCGGACATAAACCTAGGAACGAAATTTCTTTTTATATTTTATAATGTAAAATGGAATAGCTTAATCCGAAATTTGATTTATACGGCCTGGTTTTAATGGTAACTTGTGTATGTTAGTAATGTTAAATTCATAGACTAATCAAGAGTTTTTATTTTCTATCTTATCAGAATAAATAGAGGATTACATCACCACTGATAGGCGTTAACAAATATACTTCTGCATTCAAATAGAGATGATGATGTTTGATAATATATATTAATAATGCTAATTAATTGATAATAATGATGTAATGATAACGTTCAATGATGATGTAATCTCATGGATGTATATAATTAAGCTAAGTGAACTGAAAGGATTATGAATTTAGCAAGTACAATTATGGAGGCGTTAACTATCGATAAATAAATGTGTACAAATAATAAAGTGTTCCTACTCAGCCAATCGATATAGGAGTGATACAATGTTTCAATAGTAACTTTCATTGACCACTCGCAATATACATCTAGTAAATATATATATTTAAATATAGATAATCTAACTAAAACACAAAGATTTTAGCCATCTATAGGAAGATTCTGTATAACACACTATATAGTTAATAATTAAGCAGTTGTAAGTCAAATTTTATAATAAATTAATGTTAATGATAAGTTTTGTGACAGACGTAATGGCAAAATACACAACAAAGCTGTCGTACTTGGCAACTACGCTTGTAACTGCAAAAAATAAATAAATTGCAATCAGAGGCAGTGACATCAAAAACTACACAACTATGAACCAGGCTTAATCCAGACATTGTATGTTACTGTAATTATAACCATGCATATATATAGTCCGGGTGTAGAATAGAAATGTTAACCCTTACCTGGAAGTAGGGTATAAAGTTTATTTTTCCAGTGGATTTTGGTAACATAGGTCCATGAGAGTCCCAGTCTGCGTGATTGGGAGCGTTTTTTTTATTTAGGTTTATTCAATACTGCATGAAAACAACGTTCAGTGGCTAGGAATAAATAAATCAAGATAACTATTTAACAAATATTAATTTTCAATCGACGTAATTTCCAAGAATTCGAAGCTATTTATTAGGGGCGGATCCAGTGGTGGGCGGAAGGGGCTAGCGCCCCCCCGGTAATTTTTTAACAAAAAGCTTTTATTATGTTTTTTTAATAGAGCCTAATAATATTTAAACACATATATATATAGTCATATACATAGCCTTTTAAAAGAGCCCTTTTATGATTGTAGGGCCCATATAATTGTTTTACTAAGGCCCTTTAGTATTTTTCTTATATCGTGTGCTTATTTATATGTATACATACAACCATTAAGGCCAAAATAATTTATGAAGGGCCCCTGATAATAGGATAGTCTTTTATAAGGGCCCTTTTATGATTGAAGGGCCCATATACTTGACACAAATATATAATTTTTACTGTTATCAATAAAATTATGTATCTAAAATTACTTTGTTGTTTAGTCACAATACTCAGTAAGTACATCTGTTGAAGAAAGGATAAAGAAAAATATGACGTTTCTTGAAACGATAGTGAATACAGTCATTTTGTGTGGAAGGCAAAACTGTGCATTTCAAGGGCATCGGGATGATTCAAGTGTAGATGAAACCACCAAGAATACAGGAAATTTCCTTGCCTTTTTAAAGTGTATAGAATGGAGGGACGTGATAGTATGTTGAAGAAATATTTAGAAAATTGTTCACAAAATGCAACATCATGTCGATCGAAGAAAACACAAAATGAAATAATTGAGATTGTTGGAAAACACATTTTGGACAGCATAGATTTTGACATAAATGAGTCTGGAGGTTGGTTTTCTATTTCTGCTGATGAAGTTCCTGATATTGCTAATAAAGAACAACTTGCTATAACTATACGATTTTCCGATAAGACTGAAAATATTAGAGAAGATTTTGTTGGTTTTTTAGATGTCAGCGAAGGTACATCGGGTGAAATTTTATGGGAAAAGTTACTAATATTAATAAACGAGCTTGGACTTGATGTTACTAAAATGCGTAGCGCGATGGTAATGGGAATATGGCGGTAAAGTAAAAGGTGTAGGTCCTAGAATTCAGAAAAAATATCCCAAAGCTCTTTCATTTTGGTGTACTTCACATCA
>JAUZND010037280.1:0-21739 GCA_034780555.1 Coelogynopora nodosa
TTGGTAATAACGGATCATTGTTTGGGGATGTTTAACAATAACGGATCGTTGAGTGGGATGTTTAACAATAACGGATCATTGTTTGGGGATGTTTAACAATAACGGATCAATGTTTGGGGATGTTTAGTAATAACAAATCATTGTTTGGGGATGTTTAGTAATAACGGATCATTGCCTGGGGATGTTTAACAATAACGGATCATTGCTTGGGATGTTTAGTAATAACGGAACATTGTTTAAGGATGTTTAGTAATAACGGATCATTGCTTGGGGATGTTTGGTAATAACGGATCATTGTTTGGGGATGTTTAACAATAACGGATCGTTGAGTGGGATGTTTAACAATAACGGATCGTTGAGTGGGATGTTTAACAATAACGGATCATTGTTTGGGATGTTTAACAATAACGGATCATTGTTTGGGTATGTTTAATAATAACGGATCATTGCCTGGGAATGTTTAGTAATAACGGATCATTGCCTGAGGATGTTTAACAATAACGAATCATTGTCAAATTCATTTATTTTTGAAAATTTAATACATGTTTTAGAGAATAAATTCAAGCGACATATTTCAAAAAGGACCATAAAGCTATGTAATTATTTTAGAATAGACATTCATATTAAACTTAATTTTAATTTAGAAACATTTAGTGTAATTTCAATTTGGTTCTCATGTATACTTCTTTTATTATTAGACAGAGAAACAAAAAATACATTTATTTAGTATTTTAGCAATTACATACTCTAACATTTTAATTACGTATGATTATTATGTTTAGTTAAATTATATAGAACAATGTATATCGGTATTATTAAGAATCCATTATTAGTTCAGATAGCGCGTTATGCTTACTACAGTAAAATGTGTATAAAAATGATATAAGTTTAATGTTATCAAGGCACGTAGAACCTCCATACTATTGAACAGGACTTCTTAATCTGTAAACAAATTTTTATACGTGTAACTAACGTATTTTCAACATATTACTATATAATATTATTATTGAAAATTGGGGACTAGATTTCTGCAAATGAGCTTGTAATTTTAATAAATTTGTTTTAGGTTTTTCTATTTTTAAGTGTTCATATTTAATTAATCATGCTGAACTTAATTAGCTTTGAAATTTAAAACTATACCAAGTCACAGTGCGAAATAAATGACAAATTTTTTGTTAATAAATGAAAACTGTTAAAAAGACATACATATTATTATGCTAATAAAGGCGCATAAAAGAATCGAGTATTTAAAAAAAACATTTTCTTGAAATATATTAAATTTAGGTTATATGATCTAATTTTCTCAAAAAATACTTAATGGTATATGTTCATAAAATAAATAAAAAACTCAAATGCTCAATCGGTATATAACAATTGGCATCATGAAAATTTAATGATGATAAATCATTAAAATATAATGTTAAAATGTTAATATTTTTTTAATTTCAACATTAAGATTCAGTTATATTATTAACTAAACATTCCTTTAACTTCAAATAAATGACTTATTTTTGTATTTAGTGTATTGTACTTATTTACCTCCGTATAGATAGAAAGGTTTTATAGTTCCCATCTTTTAATCATCCGTAAAGTTTCTTTACAAAGAGAGCTGGTTTGTCGCCTGGGAATCAGTCAATTTTATGACTATACCTCCAACGTTAGATAAGTCACGATTAAAATGAGGATTCCCAATTTTATTAGTAACATTGAGTTGAGTGTATCGCACATATTATATTGAACTTTATTGTGGGAATTCAAAAGATGTGTAATTTGTATTTCTAATTAGAATTTCACTAACTAATGCCCAAAAAAGTTGGTGACATAAATAACTATATAGATTCAAAACAACGCATTGTACAAGGGGATTCAAAAGAGTCTTTGCGGCTATATAATCGGCTATTTTTCTATCGATTTATCGATTTAAAATGAAGGATTGAACGAAATCCCTTGCAAAAATAACCTTCGAAACTGAAAATAAATTTAAGCTTCACTGGACAGAATTTTCATAATATTGAGGAAATATTGAAATATAAAAAATATTGTAAATATATATAAATAATTATATTTCAGAAATATATATATTTTAAATGTATCAAATGAAAGAGATACAAAAATATAATAATTATTGAGAACAATGAAAAACTACTCAATATCAGGAAAAATAATTATATAAAAAATACTAACTAATAATTCAACCATTTGATATTAAAAAGCGTAAAAATGTATAGGCCAATAATTGAATTAAATTAAATCGTTAGCAAAATAGAAATAAACATACAAATAGACATACTTGTAATAGTATTAATAATATATAATGCAAAGAAATAAACTTATTTAAAGAAAGGGAATCTGGCTATTGTCTCTGAATTATCACTAAATTGGCATCAGCAATATTTATAACAAGCAGGTAATATAATTCCCACTTATAACAGTTTACCATATGAACTTCTAAAAAACTCCTGCATGAGTCGATTGTCAATAAATAGTTACTATTTTATCTGGTTTCTATTATATCCCGTTTATCGAATACATTGTGATTGCTGATATACTGTCATATACAAAACACCTCTTCACGATAGCAGCTTTAATCTTAAACCACCAACCTCTCTTATCCAGTAACTAAGTAACTTTGATGGTTGTTTGTTCTTGTGAAATTATACAGCGTTTGATGTATAAACAGCTGTTGTGTTTTGATAAGTTAGTTTCAAGGTTGATTTTCTTCTGTAACCCGTTGAGAGAAGAACGAGTGCTCGTTTCTACTACGAGACAGGGTTTAGTATGCACTCTATTTTCACGAAATAATAAAACATTATCCAATATGAAGATAAAAAAAGGCTAGATTCAGTATTTTCTTTTCTCTAATTATTCTGTTTTCAATACTGGTTTCATGAATCAAGTATTATATTGGAGGTAGGATATTAAATTTATTGACTAATTTTTTGTATGTTTTTTGTTCTCATTATTTTTACATTTTACTATAAAACCCGATATTCTCATTATTTTTACATTGTACTATAAAATCAGACAATTTCGCTCTTTGAAGTCTTTATAAAAAATTAAATTCTTATAAACAAATATATTTTAATTGTAGTATATACTATATACAAAATAATTAGCGATATATATCACTATTCTACATATTATATGTAATTCAGAGAATTAAAAATCAATTTTAAACATTAATTTATTTTGTGAATTACGTGATAATTATATATTTAAATAGGCATAAGTGAAATTGTGTTTTGGTCACAGTATTACTTTTTATTAGGCCCTTGTTATATTAAAATTGCAATGTAAAAAAATATTTATCGGTGCAATGAAAACTATATGCAATGCTTGTCGACCACAAAATAATTGGTGCAATCATTTTATTCGAGTATAGTTTTTGTAATGTGGTCACTTGAACATTTCATTTTCTATATTTTACTCATATATTCAAGGTACGCAAAAAGGTTAAGTTAAGGTTGAACACTTCAAATTCTCTTGTATTTTTGTTTTAGATTCGGCGAATTTATTAAAATTAATTCTTACGTGCCATATTCTTTGATCTCTTTAGAACGTTATGGGAAAACATTTGTTTAGTCCATTTTTCTTTCGTCCAATTTCTATCGTTTTGAAAAGATGCTTGTTACGTATTTTTTTAATTTATATCCTGTATATCGCTCGATTGAGTTTTTTACCGATTCTTTCGAAACTTAGTTGCATATATTGTATATCGGATGTTTGTGATGCTCTACATATGGCTACTTCTAGCAATAGCCCACTATATAGTTGTTGTTTTTACAATTATTTATACAAGAAGTAAATGAGATTAATTTTTATTAGATATGACAAATAAAATGTTGCACCATATCCAATCAAAGTCCGCCACTTTTCAAACTTATTCCCATTCATAATATATTTAAATATTCCTTAAAATCAAATCTTTATTTAATTGTTTGATAAAACACTGTGATACTAATTAAACTCATCTAGAAAATTTTAACAATTTAGATTTTATTTATAAAAAAAATTAATATTAAATGTATATTTCTTAATAATTCACAATCAAATTCCGAAAATTAGGATGTAAACCAATTCGATATTGAGCTTTGTTCACGCAGATTTGAATACAATTTTAATTGGCATTAATTGGAATTAAAAGGATAAAAATCACTATATCCTAATCTGTTGTTTTGTATTAAATAATATAATGTTGTTTACCATTTATATTTTACTAAGAGGATTAAGTAGACTAAGTTTCGTGTCATTTTATAATTATTCACTAAATGTTGCCATTTTAGGTTCTCTGCATTATAATATATAAGTGGTAACTATGGTAACTATTGTAATGTACAAAATTGATGAAACAAACAGATTACTAATAAACTGGTTAAGTGCCATCTTATACACAGTAAACAGACGAGTGATGCAAATATATTTAACAAGTATTTCAGAAAGTGAAACCGTGATTTCTGTCTTATCTGTGATTACTTACGAAACTTAAAATATCTAGAAAGCTAAAATGTTATAATTAGTTCTATAAAGTTCTATATCTGTTCCCCTTAATGGCAGCTTGACTTTCAGCAATCAAGGTTAAATAAATTGCAACTGATTGGATTTGTCTGATGTAATGGAACTTTGATTGCCTCAGTTATTTTTGATACGGATGTTTAGGATCCTTCTTCTGGTAATTTAATATAAATATATTTCCCTTTCAAAAACAACTTATTTTTATTATATACATAATCCCTTAAGAAACAAATATATTTAGTCAGTTTTCGACCTAAATATGATACTGATGTATACATATATATATATATATTTAAGTTTATGCAAGCAATCTATTATTGTATGTACGTAACCCATAGAATAATCAGTTCAGTAATGTTATATAATAAATCAGTTTATTTATGATCAATCAAATAGTAATTTTCATGATAAAATTTAATATTTTGCAAGACAATACATTCAAATATAAATAGAATTTTTCATATTTAGGATATCATAATTTTTATTTATACGATATTTTAAAACAATTTTGCGGACATATTTTCATAAAAAGTTAATTAGAATCGATCAATTTTATATTTAAACTGGTTTTGTAGTTAATTAAATATATATTAACCAAGAAGCACTGACTAGTCGGTTGATAGTTTATACAGATCATAGACTTTTAAAGACTTTTGAAATCTGTGATACAGATAGATGTCTATTTCTACAATTAAAACGATTATAGTATATATATGTCCATAGGCCTACTACCAATAGCCGAGAAGCAGTTACATTGTATTTATGCAACTGGTATAAATTGTTGCATTCCACGAGTCCGAGGCACGAGTGCTTTTAATTATTTACTGCTAAATAGATTAAATCAATAAGCTATAATATATTACGTTTCACTTATTTTAAATAATTAGAAATATTATATTTACGGCAAAAAATATTTGCTGCAGAAGATAAAGTAGAAAGTTAGTTAATAACAATATATATAGTTGATGAAGTAAAAAAAGATACAGTCACATCTGTTTTACAAATATTTTTTGGATATAATTCGGATGTTACATTAACTTTTGCCGGTTATGAATCTCTGCAGAAAGGCCAACATGTATTAACCACACAGTTAGTACAAGGATAACAAATAAAACATTATAAAGTACATTTTAAACTCTATAAATATGTTGTTTATGAATTCAACATTACTTCATGATAGTCTAGAAAACCATATGGTCGGAATAGTGTATAACAGTATATATTTATAAATAGTTGTATAATTGTTCGCTATTTTTATGATTAGTATACATTATCTATATATGATACATCTTATAACCCTAGTTAATGCTAACAATTAGATAGAGGCAGTCAATATAAGATGGTGACAAAGGAACGATTTTTATTTTATCACACATTTAATCACAATGTTTGATTAGATTTCAATCATTTATTTTATAGCTATTTATGAGAACTTCAACTTCAAATAAAATAATTTCCAAAAACCAATTTCATATCTATACCATGATTTATATTTTCTTCCCAAACAAATCTTCCATTTTGACTTAAACGTGTCGCTCAATTTAGATTAATAATTATACATTAGTTTAACAATTCACAATAGAAGCCATTATTTGCGGTCATTGTTTTATCAATTTAATTGCATGAACCGATTTTAGATTCGACTCAATACCAAACCGCACCACTAACTTCCGTCAGTTCCAATTTCCTCAAAAAATGAAAAGAGAACCTCTATACCCGTAACCCAGTTCAGCAAGCAGCTCTAAGTAGCGCGGAGGACGCGCATCTCTTTCAGTTAATTATGAGGCAGTGCAAATGTAGCGTAGCGATCGCGCCTAACAGACAAATTGAAACCAGTCGAGCGGTGATGAGGTATTTAGCCGGTGCAGCAGAAAGACACACTTTATGGCGACGACTAGCTGAGAAGTTGAGGGAAAATTAGGAGTTCAATGATATATATCAGTTCGGCTTGAGAAGTACCTCCCTATACCCACCCCACTTGGGAAGAAATATAGCTAATGCAAGAGCTAATAAGAAATGGTATTAATAATGAACTCTACTCATCGAAGCTTGTCTAACTTATTGACCGCTTTAAAATCCACGGCTGCGCCGACATGGGTGTATTGATTTTTGATCTAATCATGCGTCCTGGGTTCAGGCTATGGTATAGACATTTCTGCGCCAGCTGGTTAATCGTATTACAATATATTATCATTTTCATGAATAATACCGTTTCAAAGCATAGCTCAGTTCAATAAATACAATCAGTGCTTCAATTGAAATTTGACTTGCTAAACTGAAGTGGGTGTAAACTGTCTACATGTATATATATATATATATATATATATATATATCTGTCTGATCTAAGGTAACGAAAGCTTTCAACAATCGATTGAAAATTTGTAATGATTACATATATTTCAATTTGTTGTGATTCGTAATTTCCAACCATTAAATGTTATTAAATCATTCATGTTATTGAATAGATTGCTTGAATGAACTTTTTCACTATTTTGCTACGGATGCGGGTATAGCTACTGAGCTCAGAAAGTGTTAATAAGATATAGATACAGCCTACCAACATTGTAAACAGCGAAATTTAAATATTTTAATTATAATCGGTGTTAATTTAATGTCTTTTATTTGTTCATTTATGTTCATTTCTAATTAAACTAAGAAAGTACTGAAAGCGTAGACCTTGAATCAATTGTACTAAATTTACTGAATCATAACTTTACTTATTGTATTATTTAACCTTAGTAGCACAAAGGGAAATTGACCCACTGTACTTGTGTTTAATCGTTTACTGCCCAAAATGTACTAAACATACTGCATTTTCAGTACTTGCCTATAATGTAAACACCGAAAGGCGCTTTTAATGCGTTTTTGATTTCATATACTTTACCTCTAAAATACTGGTGATCTTGATGACGTCGTACATGACTAAAAACATGTTAAAATTTACCTTTTTATTGGATTTTTTCTTCTCTAAATCAAAAAGTATTTAAACTGATAGGCTGAAACTTTGCACTGATCACTTTCATTATTATTTATACTTTATGTTAAAACTTTGGCACTAAACTAACAATTATAATAAATAAATTTAAAAAATAGGTTAAAACAGAGTCTTTTATTTAATTATATCTAATGAATTATAATTAGCACGTATCTGTGGCTAAATAGACTGCAGCTAACCAAACATCTAGATTTATATTTACCTTGAAAAACTGCAATATATAATCTTCTCAAGTGATAGAGAATATTTAACTGCCTGGGTTATATGTTGGTGGATAAAGTTGACCCCCCCCCCCCCCTCCACCCCACTGTAATAATATGTATGAGTTAAAAATTAATTGGGACATATAATAATTCAATCAGTAAATGATTCAGTCTGTACTTCATTTAATTGGGATCTTATCGATATAGTGAACAAGTTTTAATGCACTCACTTTATTGTTTAAATACTTGTGATTCACAAATTTTGCATAAAAAATAAATCGGTTTTTGATGATTGCTAAACAAAAAACATTTGCGAGTATACATTGCGCATGTTTTAACATTTTAAACTATTCCCTTTAAAATACATCTAACGATGCAAAATTCTACTTCAAACGAGCCGCTTTTTATTAGGATTTATTAGTGAATTATTTTTTAATTAATTCCTTTGATGACTAGATAATATGTTATTGGGGGACACAAGATAACAATAATTATTACATAGCTGATTAAAAATACCTCCGCTTATAGCCTGCAGAACAATTGAACGATGCCGTAAAATCGTCAAAGCCATTACATTGTAGATTTGGAGAAATCTTCTACCAGAAATGATATTTATATTTTGTATTCTATAACCCGTAAGTATGTATACAATGATCATTATAAGCACACAAAAACCGATATAAGTGATCGAAAAATCGTAATGATTTACTCAAGTAAATGTTTCTCGGGACGAACCTTATGCAGTATATATCTACTGCAATTGTGTATGCATACAGTACATATTATAATGTATGTAAATAATAGTATATAGACAAGCTGTTATGCAAGTAATATATGGATGTATCACTAATTATTCATCAAAGTTTATTTATTTATGAATAACCATTTTGTTTATTACATTTAATATATTTATATAAACTAAAATAAATATTAGAGAATTAAAAAATCCGCAACTTATGTAATTTTCAATTTTGTTTACTTTTTAATACTTTGCTATAAATACAAAATATAGTTCTATTTTACTGATATTTTGAATTAAACATATTTTTCCTTAATATTACGAAGTTAATATACAGTATTGTACTTTTCTTCTGTAAACTATACTTTCACTAAATATTCAAAAAAAATATTCTTCTAATTATGTATAACATAATATGTTTTTTTAATTTTAAAAACTGTTAAACTTTTAAACTGTATAATTTAGAGGTGTAATAATTTTCAAATTATATCATTCACATTTAAATTACCGAATTACAAATTTCTTATTAAAGCTAATAAAAATATGAACGAAATATAATTAACAGTTTTACGAAGGGAGAGGACGTGCAAAAATTACACACTTTTTTTCACCATCTAAAAAGCTTAAAATGCTTTCATCCTATATATAGCTAGATTTTCTAACACAGGATAAATATCGTCTGTGAGTATTTTCAGAATTTTTTATGATAATGTTTACGTGGGTTGCAAATTCTAGATTTGAAAGTGTTTAAATATCTCAGTTGAAAATTTTTTAAATTTCTAGAATTATTTATTGATTTCTAATAAATAATTCTGTATTATTTATTTTCTTTGAATACATCAACATGCATAATAACTTACGTTGGCCTGGAGAATTGAACATCCAATCAGCTCAATGTATAAAATATTAATTCCAGCAGCGCGAACAACCTGAAAATATTAAGTTCAGAAAAAATGTGACATATAATTTGAACGAATTTTACACAAATATATAATATATAAAATATATATATATATATTAAAACTGCATTAAATTCAATGTATAAATTATTGTTTTATAATATAATATGCATTATTGTAAAATCTCTATAAGCATACTATACTAATTTCTATATATTAAATAAAAGAATAATATATGTAAAGAAAACTCACTTCTATTTTTGAAAATCATCTATTTTTATTAATTAATGTAAGAAAATATGGTTCACGAAATAGGTCCTAAATGTGTAATAACAACAGTTTCACTCATTATTTCTATTAAAAGTCTCCTCTAGTATTCATCTCACATTACACAGCTTCTATATGATTTTTAATTTTAGTCATTTTGAAATATATCACGGATGGATCAAGAATAAAGAATGGCGTGATATTAAGTTGCATTACAAGATCTAGCATTAATTAATTATTTACGTAAATATATTTTTTAATTACTCCGTAATATATTTATTATATAGCATAACACATTCCCTCATATTCGGCTACTGTGGTAACTACTGCTACTGATAATGCAAAATATGGTTGGTTTCCAAAATGGTTGAATCTTCTTTACCATCCTATAATCTTTGTTTAGATCTGTTTTCATCAAAACAGCACATTTTAATAATGATTGAGTAATTTTTACCATCCTGTGTTCTATGTAGTATATAATTAGGTATTTTTCACAAAAAAATAGTATTTTTACCAAAAAAGAGTGTTAAGGTTTATTAGAGTTGTGTATTTCAATGTATATACATAACATGAAGAAGCTAAACTAATTTATAAAGAGCTTCTTTCAAACGCTAAACCGAAAATACAAAAAAATTCCTTAGAGCAGACCTCTTAAAGTGAGACATGATAAAGAACACCATAACTCATAAACATAATACAGAATAACATAACCTATAACTGATAAATATATTGATGAACACCGTATACAACCACAACTACCAGTAAACAATTGTAATTTTACGAAATTGGGAAATATTTTTTGAACTGATAAAACATTTATGCTCTGAGCAGATAAATCTATTAATGATTATTAAAAGGTACCCTAACTCAACCTCATAGTGAATTCTTGCAAAAATCATTTTTCTGTTCCAACTATGCAGCAGTCTATTTACCAAAAGAGATAACACAGCGTCAAACGTCGTGTTATAAAATACATCTTGAAAAATAAGAATATATATTTTTTAATGTTGTTAAATTTTTGTATAGATATGCCTCAATTTTTTTTAATTCAGTATTTCTCACCAATTATTTTTTTTAATTCTGAACAAATTTCGCAATAATATTTTAATTTTAAGTTTTTATATATTAGGGTACAAGTACTTAAAAACATTTGAGAAACTATTACCTTCAATATTTTACTTTTAATATATTAAATAATCAATCTAATTTTGATTGACAATTTTTTAATAAAGAATCCTTATCTCTCATACGAGTGATCGATTTGAAAGTTGATACACAATATAATGATGTTGTCCCTGCTGTGAATTTCAAAATTTATCTACTTTTAATCAAAATCCTAATTATAAATAATGATAACTCTGAGCCCCGCATCACACAATATCATCAAAGACAAAAGTTGACAGTATTTATGAGTTTTTTGTTTTAGCATAATCAGTAAAACGCCGATGTTGTCTTTATGTGAATAAAATTCAAGCTAACTCATATCATGGAAGAGCGAAGCATTTATTGAAATATAGTTTTTTTGAATAATGTAAAATTCTTGATATGCACTAAACTTCTAAATATTCTTTCTTCCCAAAAAAAATTATTTTCACTGCATTTTTTCCGATAACGTTAACTTATTAATTAAACCAAACTATAACACTTTTTGTATATTTTAAAGTATTAACTCAAGCAAATTTTATGATAATCATTAATAAATGTAAAATGTTTATTAAAAATATAATACAAAGTATTCACTATACGAATTGTAGATTTTAAGGAATGTATCGATAAAAAATGTAATGCTTCAAAGAAACTGTTTTCAAAGTATGATATGCCGATACCTCCATAACTGAATTGAAAAACTGTGAAGGTCAGATATCACTTTTAATTGTCTAATTAAATAGAAAATAAAAGTTAAAGATTTGAAATGATAAAATATTAACTTTTTAAATAATGTAAATGCTACTTTAGTTTAGAATAACATGTATAACATTTTCAGAAAATATTTAATAATTTTAAAATGCATTGATTTTTATTTCGAAATGCGACATTATTATTTATAGATCAACATAAATTATGATCAGCATTGCAACATACAATGTATGTACATTTCGTGGTGACCTCTATTTTAAAAACATCAAATATAATTGTTAAATAAATCATCTTGAAACTTAAATAGAAACACTTTTAAAAATAAACTTATTTAACTTAACTACCCATATTAATTCATTCATACAGAATCTTTAGTATATTTCGTAAAATAAACATTTATTTCATTAAGCCAATTACGATAATCCTAAATAAGTAACTATAGTTAGGATAGTCTGTGTTTTTATGTGTATTACTAATGTTGAATTTATGTGAGACAGTGAATTAGTGAGATTAGTGAGTGATTAGTTAGTTAGTGATTAGTGAGAATTAGTGAGATAGTGAATATTAGTGGATTGTGGATATTAGTGGATATTAGTGGATATTAATTGATATTAATGGATATTAGTGGATATTAGTGGATATTAATGTATTGTGGATAATAGTGTATATTAGTGGATTGTGGATATTAGTGGATTGTGGATATTAGTGGATAATAGTGGATATTAATGGATATACATATTTTTGTTAATTATATTACTTATTTTAATATTGCAATTTGTTATTTTAATTATATATGTACGTGGTCAATAATGCATAATATAACATAATACAGTAACATATATAAAAACTTTAATTCTTACGATTTTATTACTCTGTGGTAAACTCTACCTTTTTAAAAAATTAAAATTAAGTTACAATTAAAATAAAGTAATGCATTTCCGCAAAATGACTGAATATTTGATTGTGTATTAGTTACAATATATCAATACTGTATAGGAGTATGTTATATTACCAATGACATATTAAGAGTTTTAATTGATTTTTTTATATTGTTTATTCAACAATATTTAATTAGTCAATTGAATTTTTTTATTGATTTAGTATTCATTAATTTTATAATTAACTAATGCAAAAAAATTATCGATTAGCATTTAGACTCCTTTTTTCTGCAAGTTTAATTTAATATGCAAGTGTATATTTAAACTTTTTTTAAATTTAATATTTTTATTATGCTAAATTTGCTTAAATTGAAGAAACACCATTATTTACCACAATAATTTATTTCAATTGTATTTCTTATGAACCTTTAATTATATTTATAAGTAAAATGACCTTAAATTTAAAACGTATACAATTTGCAGATGAGCGTAAATTAGCCGTAAATGTAAAATACATTATAAAAGTTTCATTCTGAAATATGTCAAGATACTTCTCAGTCATAGTTATCATCTACATTTTATTAGCCTCTTTTATACGCGGCTTATAATCATCCATTTGATGCAATAAAAGATATTTGATACATCAAGAGTGAGGCAGCACAAGAATCAGGGAGACGGGGAAAATGAGACAATGAACATGATTTTGCTTCCTCTACTCTTTTAAAATCGGAGAAAGTTGTGGACAGTTGCAAAATGTCAAATTGAAGGGAAACGAAGCGCTGACCGAAAAATGTTCAATTTCGGAAGATCCGAACAAGAGGGGAAAGTCGCCGATTTTACTATTTGAGGCCAAAACCGCTCTCAGCATTGAAAATGTCACAATTTAGACCGGTGGCCCTAATGATCAACTTTCTCCTGGTTATAAAAGGCAAACCTATTAACAAAGACCATTTCAGGCTATAGCTATAGTGCAGATTGCACGAAATAGCAGCCCGTTTAGATCACGAATGCATTAAGTCACTTCGAATGATCCCGAATAAATTATTACAGTAGTCAGAGGGACGGGATATGGCAATAAGTGAAGCATGAAGGGGGAGTAGTTTGGGATTAACAATTCCGAACGCGATATTTCCCTATACAGAATGTGCATATTTGCGAGGGTACAGTGTTTCTGTTGGGATGTTTTGCGTGTGTAGGTTGTTCAGGCATTATCATTCATGGCCCCAGGGTTCCCTTTTTACTTCCCTTTCTCTCTCCCTCTCCCTCTCCCTCTCCCTCTCTCAATATCTCTACCTATCCTCTCTTTCTTGTCATTGACTATCCAAAAAGCTAGGCATCTCTCTGATAATATTGTGTCCAGCAGAATATACTCTGAGACCGACATTTTCCCTGACTTTCAAAAGATTAATAATCTGAATTGTTAAAATCTAGTCTATCATGACGCAGGTTGATTTTTCAGCTTTTGAGTAATTTAGTTTGATTCGAAAAAAAAAATCTGTTTTAGAATGATATTAAAAATATGGTTATGTTTTAAAGAAATGCTATGAAAAGTAATGCGCAGTGACAATGCCGGAGTACTTTGACAATTTATCAATATTTAACTTCATAACATTATACTATTTTTATTAAAGATAGTTTTTAGCATAAATTACACAGATATTGATTCCACAATTGTATTTAATTGGTCGTCCTATATTAATTACATTACTTTAGTGCGAGATCATAAAAAGTTAAATGTTGTTAAACATGTTTATAGTAATAAAAACAATTAGAATATATAGTAAGAAAGTATTATATAAGAAATGTAAAAAAAATTAGAAAATACAATAAGGATAAGTATTATTGATGACTATATTAAAATATAAAAGCTAATCTATATGTTAAAAAAATAAATAAGTAAAGCTTCCACGTATCCGAAACAATGATTTTAATCTAATCAACAGCCAAAAAAAATTCTTCTACCATTTTTACAAAAAAATTACCATTTAATCTGATTATTCCTTAAAATTATCATTTTCAAAAATTGGTAAAATCTACCTTTAAAGTTTTTTTGTTTTTTTTGAAAATATTCTTAAGTTTTTTCTTTCTGTTGTCGTCTGAACTGTATTCGAATTTTCACAAAAATTGTCATCAAAAAATAAATTGCCATTTATGAGAAGCATATATTGCTATATAATATGTAATTATTGTCAATAATCAATGAGACACATTGAAATGAAACGTAATAACTATTTATTTGGTGCAGAGTGTTTCGGACGAGTGAGCGAGTGGGGATGTTTAATAATAATATTTATATAACGACAATTCAAGTAATATCAAAGTCAGTCAGTCAGTCATGCCAAACGAACCCATAAGGTTCCCTAACTATCGACTAACACAGCTGCTAGCCAGGAACAGGAGAGTCCAAGGGCGGGTTCGAACCTGCTCCGAGACAACACCCTTGGCATCCGCAAACCAGCGTCTTAACCACTCCATTTCCAATTCATAACAAATCTCAGTAAAAATAGTATTTATTGTTATGAATTTACAAAACACAATGCAAAATTATTATCTGCTTAATTTTCTAGAAAAGTCGACATTTTGTTATCTGTATAGTATTTTAATAGTTGTGTAACATTTTGACCAACAAAACTATTTCCGGTTATTTTATTAAATTAGCACCAGGCGCACACTTTCCGTAATCATTTTTTGCAAATGGAGCAAATTCATCAATACAATTGTATACAGGGTGGTCAAAAAATTACCATGTACTTCTATTAGAAGATATAAGTCAAGATGCTATATTAAATGAACATATATATTCGACTATTTTTACAACATTTATAGATTATAAAAATTTCTACAGGCACCAAAACACTTATACGTATTGTAAATACTAAAATTGATCGCCATTGACTTCCACACATTCTCTACTCTCCATGTTAGAAAATGCTTTAATGAGGAAATTCTTGAGATCAAGAATACTTAGCGGACTCGCAAAGACTGAATCTTTTTTGCAAATACTTATCCATGGGGATTAGATCAGGTGACCGAAAAGGGAACTCAAATAGTCCACGACGACCAATCTTTTTCATATCAAATTTCTCAGCAAGCAAATTTCTGACTACTATAGCGTGGTGGAGATTCACAAGTAGAGATTCACAAAATCTGGCCTTTGTTTCAACATAGGGATAATGTCAGTCTGCAATTTCTTAAAATAAAGCTGTCCAGTTACTGTTTTTTCAAACAAATTGAACCCACTATACCTGCAGAATAAATTCCAGCCTATACAGTTATCCCAAGCTGATTCAGTTGTGCCTCTATGGTTACTCGAGGATTCTCAAAACTCCAATATACACAGTTGTGTCGATTTACATATCATGAAAGTGTATAATTATGTCTAAAAAGCTCGGTGTATTATCACAGTGATTAATGAGAATTTCGCAAAACATTGAGCGGCGATCTGGGTCGTCCTCATCAAGTCCTTGTATTAAACGAGGAATATAACATTTCATGTTCAACTGTTTAAGTATTTTTGTAAGTATGTTCTACTTATACTCAATTCTAAACTAGCACGGTGGGTTCACTTCTTTGGACTTGCTACAAACGCTTGTGTAACCAGATACTTGTTCTCGTCTGTGCAGAATGTTGGACGACCTGAACATAGAAGATCTACGATTACTCAAACTTATCTCTAAGTTCGTAGATGGCTGTGCAGGTGGATATTTGTTGAAACTATGATTCCATTTCCGAATTACATCCATAGCATTTTCCGTTTTACCAATAACTCTTTGAAATAAAATTTGCGTTCTTCAAAATTAAACTCTAGATCAGCTTGTTCGTTGTTACTGTTCTCGGCGCAAATGCAACCGGCCTGCAACTGGCCTGTTACAATGTTTTATAATTTTCTTAATATTGCAGCGTACCACTCCTTTGTATCGTTTCTGACAATTCATCCAAATTACGCCAATAATTGACCTCACAGATGGACATATTTGTTGCAACCTAGCCAAAAGTCCACTACCAGCAGCAGCACAAGAAGAACAACAACCACTACCAGTATACCACTTGCTGCGATACCGCGATTAAGAATTAACCGCTGTCACATGTACCCCAGAAACAAGGACAAGAAATTTCGTCTGGTATGTGCAAACTGCCACAAAAACGTCTGTAAACAGCATAGCAAATGGACATAATATGTGCTTACTGTTAGGTTAATGTGTATAATATGTTGATGTTACATTTTTGATTTCGTTACATCTTAGTAACAAATAAATGAATTTTAGTAATCTTAGTCAATAAAATTATCTACTATCTACCTTGTTGATCTCATTACTCATACCTATCATCATATAATGATTTTAAGCTACACCTTTATGTTACATTTAGAAATGGGGTATTTTACCACCCCACTGGCCATTAACATAACGTTTTTTATTGGCCTTTAGAGGGTTAAATACACTGTATGTAACAAATGGTTAATATAATATATCGGCCGTTACCGGTTAAGGAAACGCAAGGCCTTTCTGCTTGCTCAAAAGAATAATCATGTCGTTGATTCGTTAGAAAATTCTAGAAGTTACAAAGATGATACCGCTCGTGCTGGATAGCAATTCTTTCTTAACTCTTGCTGGGCTCATAGAGTTGACACACGATATCCTGACAAGAATTATCCTGATATGTGGCCAATGGCGAACAAATATCTTTTTATATGATGCAACTAATCTTGGGAGTAAGGGGCTGCAGATAAGCTGAAATCATCCCCTTTTAAAACTCAGGGAAACCTGCTAGTGAAAACAAATAGTACCGGCTTGTGAGCTTGATATTATATGTGAGGAAGGTGAAAGAAAAGCTGTCATAAATAGGCTGCACCACCTGGTTCGAGGAACGCGAAATGAGGTGGCGATGGGATCTTTTATTGGAAACGATTGGTAGTGGATTGACAATAAGAGGGCCAGGCTATAATTTATTGTAAGCATGGAAATTTTCAGTAATGAAACATAGCCTCACGTATAGGAATCAGTTATTTATCCTCTCGTAATTCCCTCAGACAAAAGGCAGGAATATATAGATCTGAGACTCTATGCGCAAGTTTTCACGCGCTGGAGGCATTGGAGGAAGTGAATAAGTGTACCAAGAATAATAATGTCAGCCTGAGCATAAAGAAGTGAAAGGTGACCTTTTTAGCCCGGACTCCATGGAGGCGAAGTGGCAGCCGCTTATCTCTCTTGATGGCACCAGATCGTACATTCTCGTTCAAACTACAATCAGAGGGAGTTGCAGACTAAGAAATGCAATATTATGAAACCCCTGGGGGCAAAGAGTTGGGATGGGAAACAAAGAAAATGAAAAAAGTCTTCCAAGCGACTGTCAGGAGCACAATGTACTACTGTGGGGCGACATAGTAATCATGCTTGGTGCTTTGGCTGAAAATTTTAGAGAGAGCGCAGAGCAAAGTCTTGAGAATTGTGACTAGATAAGTTATATCTACAGATAGAAGCCTTTTTCTAGAGTGTCATCCTACAGTAGTTTCTTGAGGGAGCCCATGACGATTGTTCTGGGGAAGTCCCCACTGATTTCTGAAGACAACCTTTTAAATTTAAAACTAGCAGAAATAGAGGTGCGTAGCAGCTGAGGGAGTAAGAGCAATAACGAAAGGATGAAGGTTGGGACCAGTCAAGAGAAAATGACCCGTTTGGCCCAGTAACCGCTGCCCCATAGAAATAGAACCAAGTCAAAAAAGCTATTTAGGAGATTTTGGTAAGAAAATACAGTCTCAATCGAAAGCTGGAAAGTTTATAGGAAATGATGTGAAGGTTAATATGTCATCTGAAGTCCAGTGGGTGTCGAGTAACTGCGATCTAACAGCATATGCGATGGCAGACAAAGAATGAGAAGGAAATAGTAAATAAAATAATAGAAGTTTCGTTTGATTCAGCGAGAGAACATTTCAGATTCTGAAACTGTACACTAACACACGAGTGAGGTTCACATATAAGTCTACACCATATGAACGACACATACTGCGTCGCGACTTTCAAATGTGAGTGTGTGTTTATTTCACTTCAAATAAATAAACTAAAAGAAAATGAACGTTTTTGAATTAAGAATAAACAAAGAAGTCCAGAAGGTACAGTAATTATATTATAATTCAAAACAAATGCTATTGTATTACAAACATGATATTTGGATCAGAAGTCAATTTTATGACCTTCATATAGTTTGAAATGGTTTTTTTTAAACTTATTTTGGGTCTCAGAAATAATAATAATAAATAATTATAATTTAATAATTGACTAAATTCTTCTAATATATGCAAATTATCGAATTAAAATAATAAGAAATATACCATACTTGTATTTCCATTATATTTTTTCCTTCATTACTGTAAATAGTAAAAAACGTATTGGAGTTTGTCATCATAACCGTGCGAAATGTGAATTGAATGTCTGTGCGTCGGGTCACTTGAGGGAGGTCTGTTATCCAATTAGTTTTAATTTGCCAAGACATCTCACTTGACGACGAATTGAATTGAAAAATGGTCGATTCTAATTAAAGTAAAATAAAAATTTGGAAGAATCCAATGTATTATTTATTATTTATTATTATATTATTGTACATATATAAATGACACGAATCCCGTACATTATTTAATAAATAATTTATTGATTGTACAAGGGTAAATCCATTAATATTTGAAACTGTATAGATATCTATTGGTAAATATGTAAATAAATAAATATCGTTTAAATATATTTATTGAATGAATCTCTTTACTTGTCGTTTTTATTTTGCAATTATAGTGTGAGAAAAACACATTTCTTAATAAATGGATCATACATTAAAATATAATCATAGTCCGAAATATTGCTTTGCAATTATTGAAAATGTACAAAAAATGTATGATTTTCTTTTTAAATTTAGTAGTATTTTGTCTTCAACTTCATATTACTTAGTATTTGTTTAATACTACAGGCGTCATACCTATCAATTAGATCATTATTGTATATGTTATTGTACATATGTATGTACATTGTATATGTTATATGTTATAAACAAAAACTAACATCACTTAAACATAACTATTCCATGTCGAAAACCAACAGTTTTATTTACAATTAATGTTAGCAAAAAATAGATCCCTAAATCCCAGTGTAGTCAATAATGAATACATTGAACACAGTTTAGTTTTTAAATTTTAATAAAATTTGATTTTGACTCTTACTACTATTACTAGACTAATAATTTGTGTAGTTATGTGATTACTTCAAAAATACAAAGAAAGAGTTATGTATCAGCAACCATCGTAAGTAATTATTTAATAAAAATATCATAATAAAAATAACTGCATGCAATTAACAATGTCATAATATACACATTTGTAATACTTATGACAAACGATTCTAAAACAATCTAATAAATTAAATAGGTTGTACAAACACAATTTTATTTAGTAAAAAAATATATATATATTTCTTCATGACAAAGTGTATCTCACAATTAACAAAGAATTAACTCAAAAAACGACTGACGTTACCATTTGAAAGATAGATTATAAATTTATAAAGGTTTCAAGCATTGTTTCAAAATTTTATAAAAAATAAACATTGATACGACTGTAATAACGCCGTTGTCTAACATATGCTATAAGTGAAATTTGTAAATATTTAATGAAACGCATCTCTATTTGTTTGAATTTTAAGTAAAATTTGTTTCTGACATATTTCCATATTATAAGAATCATTTAAAAAGGAATTATATATTTTTTATACTTATAACATAGTTAACATTAAAAAATAAATAATAATGTTGTTTTTCACACTTTTGTGTGTATTTGTTTGTAAGTTTTACTAATATATAAATATCAAATAATTCAATTTAATAATTCATTATTTGTATAATGAATTTATAGATTGTTTAATTTTATAAATCTTCTCATATTTAAAAAAAATGAATCATGATGATAATATCCAAAAACTGTTTTCTTAAGAATTGATATCATATTTTTTGTAATAAAATTATATGGTTAATACTGAAAAAGATGTTTGCCATATAGTTGCGAATTATATAAATTATACGAATATATTTTATAAACATACACATATTTTTCTGCAATATAAACAAATTATACTGTCTATAAAATGCGAAACATTCCTTTTCTAAAATGTTAATTAAAAAAATTGTGAACATCTTCGCAGCTGGTACCTCATATGTAATTTTTCGAAAAAGAATCAAATTGGGTGTTCTACTGATGAATTTTATACTTTGAAATATACATTCTGAATATTTACTTATATATAGTTATACTTATATAAGCTATAGTTATGGTTGTTAATATTTCAATCGATGTTAATTTAAAGTATGATAACAATACGTTTAGTTAATATCAGTTTAATATAGTTTAATATAGTTTAATATCACATTCGAACTAAAGTTAGTGTAGCATTTTGATTTAACAAAAATGTTTTTGAGGATTACTGGATGGGGAATGTAGTTGATAACATTAGGGAAAAGATATTTGAGTTGAGAAAAATCTATTCTTTGAAGACCTACATTATTCCCATCATTAATAGTCTACCCTGTCAGATTCAAATTTTTGACCTGTATCAGTAAGTTAAAAAAGGTCAAAATTTTTCACAGCAATTTCATGCATTGTCTCTCTCAATATGTTTATTTTGCTAAATTCAAAAATATAAAAATTAAAATCTTTATAAACTACGGATTTTTGAAAAAATCAATTTTATTTATTTATTCAATATCCATTTTATTATATAAACATCCGCATCCATATAGATCATGAATAAAAATTGTCCTAAACATAAATATTTGAGATTGTGAACATTTCTTAGGTTTAATTCAAACATTTCATAATTAGTTGTTATATATTGTTCCAATGCTCAAATATGTGCTGGACAAAAGTCTGAATACACCTTGAAAAAATGATTTTTTCACTATATTTAACGATTGATCAACATTTAATCAAAATGATTAATAAACTTTAGGGTCGATATATGCAACTGTCTGAATTCGTGTAGAATAATTATAATATGATAATATTTATACAAGATAAATAAGTATGATGAAATATTTTATCATCTAAATTTTTCATTTAAATAACACATAGTACTACATTATTGCATTCGCAATGGAATTATCAACTGAAACACGTGCACAAATTATTGCTCTGGGTAATGAAGGAATATTCATTCGAAAAGTTGCAACTAAATTACATGTATCTGTGGGTGCTATTCAAAAAACAATCAATCGTTTCACTGCCACATGAACATTTAAGTAGGTCCATAGGTCAGGACGGCCCCGTAAAACTAGTATTCATACAGATCGTGTCATCCGTCGAATTTGTGTAACCTCCCCATCTGTGTCTAGCAATTTTATACAATCCCAGTTACCAG
>JAUZND010037291.1:0-21739 GCA_034780555.1 Coelogynopora nodosa
GAGAGAGAGAGAGAGAGAGAGAGAGAGAGAGAGAGAGAGATCTGTCCATTAAAGGGTAAACTTTTAACCCGTTCATATCTTACTATTTCTGCAGTCTCAAAAATGTTTGTATATTTCTGTGTGCTGTGCGTTACTAATATTATCAGATAATAAGAATGAATATTGCTGTTTCAGAATATTCTCTGGTATTGCTTGAAATGACTGTACAATTACTGTACAATTACTTTGCAAGATTAACCTAGATGTATTGAACTTTTGTATTTCGTCACTTTAAAAACTGTCCGAGATTCTCTCCTTTTTATCTAAACAATGTAATTGTGATAACTTAATTGTTAATTATTAGCATGATTGTATTTCATGTTGATATTTTATGTTTGAAGATGTATTTAATATGATGTTATTAGATATACTTTACAAAAACAGATATAGGAATAGTTGGTTTAATATATTTTTAGCACATTTGAGAATATTTACGATGTGATTTTATCTATAATATGAAACTCAAATACAGCAATATTGTAATCGATGATGTTTATTATTTTTGTATCGATAATCATAACTGATGATGAGTTAAAAAATTATAGAATTTAGAAATTTTCCATATCATTTACAAAATAATGTTGTGATTTTTTTCCTTTTCAAGTAACCGTAACAATACATACTAAAAATACTGCCGAATTAATGGGGGGAGGCATTTATATTTCACGACAATCGATACCCAGAATTTTATAAATATTTTACTTTACCCACCACAAACTCGACTCGGATGAAAACATAATAAGCGGAAATATTTCGGTATCATATCATAAAAATGATTAAATTAAACATAAACGGTAATATAAAAATAAAAGAGTTATGAAAAACATGATTTACAAATATGCGCTTCGTTAGAATTTTCGACTTTTTATTCTAATACGTTACGTAAATGATTGTGTATTTTTTCATATTTGATTATAGACACATTTGAAATATAACCAAACGATTTTGTTTCCTGGTAATTTTGTACCGATCAATTTTGATAATAACCAACTGTTTAACCAGGCCAAATAGCCTATCGTCCTAACTTTACGAATTCTTCGATAAGTTCCGAGTTTGATATGCTGTAAGCTGAGTCATACAATAGACAAAATAGAGCTGCTGGAAAGAGCTGTTTGAAAAGTGATACCATGAAATGGTGACTGTTTCTAGTCTAATCTACACGACATTATTACACCAGCTCCCACCTGTAGGACTTCTGCAGTTTATTCGGCAGGGTCGCCGAGAGACGAACCCCCCTAGCAGTGGCGGCGTCCGGCTGGTACTTGGAGTCGAACGACTGGGACTTGAAGAGCCGGCGCAAACTCGGTGGCACCGCGGCCATCACACCGGAGCGGGCGGATTTGACTGACGATGACGTCACGGATGAAGCAGCGGCCCGCTGCAGCTGCTGCTCGATGGTGGCGCCGTCTGATTGGCCGGATTGAGGCGTGGGTTCAGCGCCGGCTGTATGGTCACCCCTGCCGCCATGTCTGCGCAGTCTTAGTTGCGTCATCTGGAAGTGAATTATGCAGACGTTGGCTTGTTCCAGATAGCAAAACTATTTATATTATCGTGTATATATAATATATATGGTCGATTCCGCCGTGAGGAGTGTTTTTCAGTTTTTGGTTTATATTTAACGAACACAATGAACTAACAAAATGTTATTGGTTATTTATATTTTATTTAACCATGTTTTACTTCGTCTGCAAATTTGACAGATATTTATTTGAGCTACTTTTTTTAAATAATTTTAATTGGAAAATTTTGATACCTTACGAAATACATGTTTGGATGAAATAATATACATACAAAAAGACGTTATAGATCAACATATTTCAGTCTATATTGTAGATATGTGATCCAGTAATCAGAATTAAAATGCAAAAATTTTAAATGGTAAATAAATAGCGATACCTTACGAATACATTTTACAAATCTACTGCATCGTGTGTGTAATATATTAGTGAGAAATACTTTTTTTATAATAATAATAATAATAATAGTATTTACAATTTGCACTAAATGCAATGTGCATGAGCATTAACATATTCGACGGATAATGCTTCAAAGTATAGTCAGCGATACCTTATGTCATCGATACCTTACGAAATACACTAATTTCTCATTTGTATAACTTTCCCCTATTAATAAACATATAGTATATATATATTATATTTTGATATCAAATATCGGTATGTTAACTACAAAATAAACCTATTTCCAGTGGTTAAAATGTCATGGTATTTTTTAAAAACTCTATTAAAGTTGCAATATTTTGCATTAAAAACAAGATAAACATCAAAATTATAATATATATCGTTGTTTGAGATATTAGTGTATTATTTAATCCAATTTAAGTATTAGCTAAAAGTAATATATATCAAAGGTTATTTTTCGTTATTTTCCCGCCACTCTATATTTTTAATTCCGCGGTAAAATATTTAATAAATTTATTTTACGGGATATTTTTAAAAGAGATATATTCTGTTTCCTTAAAAAAGGAATAAAGTTTCTGTAAAAGGGATAATCATGTTTCTTTGACAGCGTGGACACAACTTCACAGAAAATAAAAGGCCATGTGTCTTTAAAAATTGAATTGTATAGTTGGGGTGTTAATGGTTGCTATAATAAGGTCACTGAAATTCATTTCGGAAACTACCGGATAATTATTAGCAGCCGCCATGATGAAATAAATGATAACACACAAATATCCCTTTTAAAAATATTCCATAAAATAAATTTATTAAATATATTAATGCGGAATTAAAAATATGGAGTGGTGGGGAAATAACGAAAAAGAATAAAAAAATTTAATTGTATTTATCTAAATTATATTGACAGTTCAGCTGAACATATAGTTATATACACATTCACTCAAATTTACCTTATTTTGTTAATATATATAAATATTCCTTAAATATATAATACCAAATTAATTTAATAACTAAACAAAGCTAACTTACAAAGTGTATTTATTTACTATTCTTTATAATATTTAATTAAAATAACAAGTTCCGAGGTTTACAGATAAGTGAGGGAATTCATATGCCAATATATAGAGGAAAATCCATTCCTGCTTAAATAATTATAGAAGCAAGGTTTATTATGGATATTTGAGTAATGGATAAGCAAGGTTTGACTGTATATTGTACTGAATTCTAAAATTATTATTATTATGCAACACTTTAAAAGTGAATTTGAATGTATTATTGAAAAGAGTGAGTTATTTTGTAACTTGCTATTTTAATCAAATGTGATTAATAAAAAGTTAATTAAATAATAATATAGTGCAGGTAAGCTATCTTTATTTTGTTGTTGAATTAATTTGGTCTCAAAATAATCTCATTTATAAAAAAGTAAAAACAAGAAAATTAAACACATGAAAAACTAAGTTATTCATATCATACATATTTTTTTGTGTGCATTGCTTGGGTCAAAGCAACAAATGAGTTTGTGATTTAGAAAATGACATAAAGTAGTTTGAATGTGTCTTTGTTCTGCTGGACATTTGCTGCAATAGATAAAATATTAATAATATTTATCTTTATTTGTTTTATTACTTAATTAATTTTTTGAACTATATGTAGCCAACTCTGAAGTTAATTATAGTGGAATTAAGGTTAATCATTTGGAGTGATCATAGCTCAGTGGTTGAAAGTTTGACTCTCAATCCAGAGGTTGTGGTTTCAAATCCCAATTAAAGCATATATTATGAGAGTCATTGGTGAAATGGGAACTATTAATAAACTACTCACTGAGCACTCCAAAATAAGGACCCTTGGTTTCTCTCTATGCTTATTTAACAGATACTTACATTAAACACATAATTTAAAAGTGAAATTGAAGATAGTTAAAGGAGAATACAGTAGAATTGGAGTTGTTATGATTTAACACAGTGAATCTGGAGTTAGTTAGAGTAGAATATAGTGAAACTGGAGTTGGTTTATAGAATAGACTGAAATTGGAGTTTGTTAGATTAGAATAAAGTAGAATTGGACTTAATGATTTAATGTTAGTGATAGTTAATATAGTTAATGATAGGTTACAGGACAGACCATACCACATGTAGACTCTTAGATCAATGTGATGGACCATATTTGAAACACAAAAAATATATATAATTTATGTGGCTATCAGTGTTGTATAATTTAAATATATACATGTATATATTGTATGTGTAGTAAGTGACAAATAGGTAATGATTTTTTTATAAATGACTCTTAAATGATATTGGCATCATGTTTCATCTAAAGCATCTGGAATTGGAATCATTTGGAATCACCATTGGGTTTCCAGTTAAATCTTAGTTGAAAATGTTGAATCTGCATTAAAATCTGTTGTATTATTTATTTGAATTAGCACTTATTTCTAGTTAGATATGAGTTTGAATCTGCAGATTATTTATTAGTTGAATTTTCAGATTGAATTTGTGATTAAATTGTTAGTTGTATTATTTGTTTGAATTATCAGTTAAATGTAAGTTTTAATCTGCAGTTGAATGTATTGTAAAGGTAGTATATATGCCATATATATATTGTATATATTATTTGTTTAAAACAAGTTTATTAACTACATAAGCTTACAAATGGGTTGCATTGTTACATATTAATTATTATATTGATTATAACATTAATTATCTTTATATCATTAATGATTTATTCATAAAAATGCTTTTCAAAAAGGAAAAGAATTACATTTTCAATATTTAAAGTTTCTAAATTATATTAATAATAAATTAACCTATAATATATATTCACATTTTATATCATAAAATTACAAATAATTTATATTATAATTTTATTTTACTGTATTAAAATAGATAATTATATAGTATAATAATAAGTATATGATATATTTAACCATCTGAATAAATTTTCAATTTAAAAGCCTTCAATGGCCTTCCAAACCATTATCTAAATACTGTTCATTCTCCTGATTTTATTCCTGACTCTACAAAATCTATAAAAATATTTGAATCTGTGTAAACAAACCCACTCTGTAAACCTAAATAACATATTCTATCCTCTTACTGGTAATATAAGTAAACTCCTTCTGAATTCTGTCACATATATCATTTATCATTATTATTTCAATTTGTTATATCTATTGTTATTATATATTTTTTTCTATTTTACATGTTTGTGACTTTGTGGTAACCACATTTTTGTATCTGTTTGGTATCTGTCTGTTCATTAGATTGCTGAGATATGTTTTTTTGTGTATGTTAACATGTGATTTACTTAATTGTGTAACTATTGAAAGCAGAAAGCTTGGCTTTTTGGTTATTTTAATAACACTTTTATTGTTGTTTTTCTTTGTATTTAATACTAATTTAAATGCTTTTAATGCTTATTTTTTACTGTAATTTAATTGTAATTTACAAAATCTTCGAAATACAATTATTGTCTGTTTCTCATTAAGGTACCTTATTATCTTTACATATCTGACCTTTCATTATTATTTAATTAGTATAGATAAACAAATATAATTAGTTTTATAGTAATAACAGTGAATGTCACTGGCTGCAAATATAATTTTACTGCAATTATTTGGCCAAAGCTGCTATTCTGAAATAATTGAGAGGAGCTTGTGATTATTTCAAAAAATTAGTGTTGCTTTTTTAGTGTTATTTTATTATATATATTTTTTAATTTATTGTACTAAACTAGTGAGACTACTCTCTTCAATGCTGATGCTTCTGCATTAACAGATCAGTAGTTTTCAACTAAGAACTATGTTGTACTACTACTCTATGATGTTTTCCCAGTACTGTTCCTATAAAGAATATTTATAGTGTGCAAAGTTTTTAATATTGGTTAATATTGTAAGCATGTTCAAATATTCAAATTATTATATTTTCCATTAAATATGATTCTATTAAATTTCTATATAAAAAGCAGCAAATAAGAAGAAAGAAAACATTAGAATGAAAGCAAAAGTAGAAGAATTAATAATAAAGAAACTAGTGCAAGCAGATATGGATTGGAAGAAAAACCTATCAGAATCGAAAGAGAAAGAACAAACACATGATGAAAGGATCAAAGAAGTAACTACAGTTCGAATCGAAGCTGAAGTGTCCCTCCCGAAAGTGATTTGTTTTTTATCAGAGGCATCTGCAAAGGAAACATCTTGCTGCTGAGTCATCTAACTTTCTAGCTAAAAAGAATTTAATTGAACTTAAGGCTTTTAAAATAGTGAGTATGAAAACACAAATCCAGCCAGTTAGTTTAGTTTCCCAAAATCCCAAAGAAGAATACAATTTTGTTTGTTCTCTAACACATTTTTATAACTTGTTCTGCCTAGATTTCTTTTCATATTTTTTTATATTATCCATACTTATTTGTTATAAATTCAGATGCATTTACATATTAGTTTATGTTTACATAAGCCAATTGTTTTAGTAATATGCATATTTTGTTTGTTCTCTATATTATTTTAATAACTTGTTCTGACTAGATAACTTTTTATATTTGATTGTATATTATCCACACCTATTTGTTACCAAATGCAGATGCATTTACATATTATTTTATTGTTACATAAACCAATAGTTTTAGTAAATGTTCTGCACATTTTTTTCACAATTATTGAGATACAAATTCTGGTGGCTACACTGATCACTGTAAATAATATTTCACATTCTTAATATAAAAGAACAGTTTTAACTTTTGTATTAGGCTTATAAAATGTTGACAGTAATTATTAATAATATAAAATACTAAATTTAACATGTTTTATATTATTATTATATGAAAATTATTGTTATAATTTTTTATGCATTATGCACATAACATTTTATTGTAAACATTTACATAATAATCATGATTAAAATAAAATTTCAAAGTAAATAATGAGAATTTTTTTTAGCATGATCAATTTTGAATATATAAAATCGAAATTTATATTAGTAATCTTTTGTCTATTATATGTAAAACAGTGTAAAACATATTTTAACCTGTAAATATAAACTGATAAATACTATTAAGTTAAGTAATGAATTCATTGCTTAATTTTATTTAGTTCATATAAATAAATATTGTAATATATATTTCACATACATAATATGGCAAAGCTATAAATTATATTATTATCTTTATTTGTAATCTCCCTAAATGTATAATAAATATTAAGAAAATAAAACTTTATATTTTAATGTATTCAATAATATCATTATATTTAGATAATAATATATTACTAATCAATAAAATTGAATCATTATAGGTTTTATTATAATATTATTGTGTAAATAAATTAATTTAATATAGGTTGATAAATATTATTCTAAAATTATCTGTAATAATGTAAAGTAATAATTTATTATTAAAATTACTGTTAAAATTAATTAATCTAGTAGATATTCATATACTAATACAACAATATTAAATTAGTTACAATTTAGAATAAAATCGTTTATACTTTTAATTTCATGATTGAGTGCATTTAAACCTTTTTTACATGTCATGTATTACATTCATCCAGTGGATCCCATTTTATTATTTGTTTTTCGTAAATCATATTGTAGTATACATATTTATTGAAAGTTGATTTCAATTTTTATAATTAATGAATTATTTGGAATAACATTATGTTAAATACATATATAATTGAAAGTTAGAAAACAATTATTATTGTATTTTTGATTATTAACATAAACAATATAATGATTACTTCTTTTAATTATTTAATAAAGAAAGTGTTTAAAGTATATTCTTTGTTAGATATATTAATGAGTTATAAGTATAGCACATTTTTAAATTCTTATCCAATAGTAAGTGAAATTGCTGGCAAAAAGTAAAACTTGTTTAACTTGACTTGATGCAATCACTCAAAAATGTCACTTGCACTATTCAATGAATTACATATATACAACTTATTGCTTCATGTTTTAATTGTATAATGTGTAAGTTATTCATGTAAGCAGATGTTGCACAACCAAATTGTTGTGTAAGTCGAGATTTATATTACACATATAAGTAATTTTAATTTCTTAGATAATTTATATACATATATATTTATAATACTTGTTCTAATATTTAAAAAACTAACTGATTGTGCATGTAGCTGCAAATTCTATTATAAATTTAATGAATATACCGACCAAGTTCAGTTAAATATTTTACCGTAGTATAGCAGTGTACTCAATAATGATAGTTTCATTTAGTATATTAGTATTGTATATACTTCATAAACCTTTTTACATTAATTTTAATTAATAATTTAATAATTAATTTAAATTTATTTGTTCATGCCATTTAGAGTTTGTTATTTTGATAAACCATGGTAAAAGTGTAGAACTATGTATATCAACTTATTAATAATTATAGGCTTACATTTTTAACAATATTTTATTTAATCGATCACAATTAAATTTAGTTACATCATTTTTTTGTTATATTATTCGTTGTTTTTTTTACAATGTATTATGTTTTGATCTTTATTGCTCTAATTGTGTATTATTTACTTTTATAGAATACTGCCGAGTGAAAATGTCTAAAGCTCACAATTTTAATGCTCCAATTTCTTGTCATGCATTTAATGCTGACTGCTCGGAGTTAGCACTGTCTCTTAATTCAAGAGAGGTAAATGCAAATGTTGTGTATTTGAATATATATATATAAATATATATTCTCACTATAAGTTTCGTTTTTGTTATGTATGCTAGCTTATATTTTATGCAGTTCATATGAACATTTAAAAAATTAATTCTATGTTTTATACAATCCAAACTATTTATTAAATATTGTAATAACGTAAAATAAATAGGGTATCCTCCTCAACTGTACCAAAATATTAATTGTCCATTAAGTTTACATATTTTAGCCGTAACTATCAAACTTAATTTTTGTAAATTGTCTCAAAGAATATGGGATGACAATTACATATTTTTTGTTATCCATAAAAAATTCAATGGATATTTTTCTAGCAAATACATTTATATTTATACTCTTACAAACAATTTAGTTACGTATAATATTCTATTTATATATTATTTTTTATCATCTGATATATCGGTTTAAATATTTAGTTTACTGTGAAAGAGATTTTACTTAAATGCTCATGAAGATACCTACTCGGTTTCCTTAATAAATGTTGTATACTATTTTGGTTATACCATTTAATTTTTTTTCCGTTTCAACGGCATTAATAATTTTTATTTAAATAATTTGTTAATTCGAACATTTTTCAACAGGTGACTTGAATAACATATGAGCCAACTCGATCATATTAAAGAAAGATTGTAAAACGGAATCATTTGAAAATTATCGGAATTATCCTTATTTCGGACCGTGCACCATTAAATTTGTGAACTTACATTTTATAATTATGGCAATCAGATGGTTTAATTGAAATCACTAAAATTGATTTGCTGTGGATAGTGTCGATGTGATATCAATACATAAATATTTATTGAAATTGTTAAATTTGTTTACTCGTTATTATAAGGATACTACATTTTCAAGGTAGTATTATATCATATTTTAAACGTTTTATTGTAGGCCTATAGTTCGGATCTCTGCATAAAGTTATATTTATTGAATGTTTCTTAGCTGTTTTAGCTTATTGAAATTCGAGAAAATTGTGCAGATACAGTGATATTACTGATGCTGTCTAGTAAATTATTTAATCGTTTTGATATGTGAGAAAATTGTGCAACTACAACTTGATATTACTGATAGTGTTATGTTTATGCATGCACTTCTGTATGACTCCTACCTATATAGGAGTCCATGGTTTAGGTCACAAATCTCGCACCTGAATTAAATATAATTTGCGCATATTCATTTATTGTGATAAGACTTTGAGATTGGTTGGTTACAATATGTGAATATCTATTTACCTAGTAAATTTTGGTACGTAGCTGTATGATTATTATGCACTTCCGTTTCAACTTTATGGATAGTGTACTGGTTTTGCAAAACGAACTGTTTATCTTCCTGCATATTTTATTTAAATTGATATTTCGGCACATTTTTGTTTATCAGAATGAAATTTCGTAATAAATGATTGCGCTATATATTTAACTATTATATCCTTATATGATTATATTAAAGAATGGATTTTATATAAAATTGTATTATTTAATCGATTCTTACATATAAAAATATAAATTTTAGGTTTTATGTTTTAAATTTCTAAACTTATGTGCACTTATTATATTTATTTGTTTTATTCTTTTTACAGAATTTTTCATTTTAAATTTAAAAATAACAAATATTTTATTGCCTTTATTTTAGTATGCATACACTTTTTTAGGAAATTAAAAATGTTGGCGTTACAATCGTATTAATCATAATGATAATAATAGTAATTGATCTATTGTCGTCTTAAATATTGCGTCATCAAAAATTTATATCATTTTGAAAAGTTATATGTCACCTCTCAAAACAGATTTGGTTAAGTGTCTATATAAGGACCTGTTAAAATGTGTCACTAAAGATTATGTTACCATATCCATTTCAGGTTTCTGTGTATTCCGTGCCAAAAACACCCACAAGCAAGTTCCAGTTGCTTGATGTCCTTTCGGAGCACACCGCTAACGTTACTGGTGTTGACTGGGCCGCTAAAACCAATCGTATAGTTACCTGTGCAGCCGATCGGAACGCCTACGTTTGGACGCAAGTTCAAGGAAAGTGGAAGCCAACTCTAGTCATTCTGCAGGTCAGTATAATATTAATTATGTGTTTATAAATAGTATTGATTGCCAGATAAAAGTAGACTCTATCAACTTCACGTAATACAATTTATTGTTACCTTTGTTTGTTGATCGTAGTTTTTCATTATATTTGTGAACAGTGAGTCTTAAAAGTTTCCCCGGTTTGAAAGGGAACTGATTAAACATTTTATACAGAACTAATAAACCTATTCACCCTAAAAATACCCAACGGTTTTTTTAATTACAAAGTATTTAATCGGAATTGCTGTGAAGCAAAATTTTGTTGAGAAAATACTAAGTGTGGCTAGGTTATTCATTTATAGACTATTTAAATATAGTTGTCCGCCTGATTTGAAAAAAATTATTCAACGTTTCAGTAAACGAAATTTGATTGATGTAATACTTTTTATTGATATATGAGATATTTATTTTAGTGCATATTCTCCGCAGGCTCTATTGTTTTAATTTCAGATAAACCGCGCTGCCACCTGCGTGCGATGGTCACCGCTAGAGAACAAGTTTGCTGTGGGCAGTGCAGCTCGCATGATCTCGGTTTGCTTCTTTGAAGAGGAACAGGACTGGTGGGTCAGTAAGCACATTAAGAAGCCCATTCGTTCGACAATAACCTGCCTTGACTGGCATCCCAATAATGTACTGCTTGGCTGCGGATCCACGGACTTCCGAACCCGTGTTTTTTCGGCATATATGAAAACGGTGGATGAAAAGCCATCGAAGACCGCCTGGGGTCAGAAAATGACCTTTCAAAATCTCATGTTTGACCACTTTATTCACGGTAAGAAATATATTCGTGGTATACCTAACTTAATATTATTTGTTAAAATTAATGTTAAAACAATAAATCATTAATTATTGTTTTAAATAATTAATTTACTTTTTTAATGAATTTCTTCATAAACTGTAAATTTTTACTGCGATAATTACAACCCTTTCTAGTGTTTTTTTAATGTAGGTTATTTTAACTTTTTTGAATTCTGGTATCCTTAGTTTTAGTACTGTATGCTGCCTGTGGGGGACTATTTTATTTATGAGATAACATATAAGACATATTTCTCCCTTATCGGTTGTGTTTTAGGAGAAAATAAAGAGTTACAATCATATTTGCAACAATTAATTTAAATCCATATTCAGAGATTATCAAAGTAAATATTTTGAATAAAGTTAAATTATAATTATTAATAATTATACATATTTACCAAAGTAAGTACAGTTGAATTTGATAAATATTGATAAATGCTCATGAAAAGTTACCAATGTAAGTAGGAAAAAATTTAAAGGTCGTGTCATCATTTTTTACCAGTGGTACATTTTGTTATAGGCTCTAGTTTCATCACTATTTTATAGTGATAAATAATATAGCACTATGAGTGAATGATATTATGTTACATAATTATATATGAATATATTCGCTCCCCGCCGCAGATATCATAATATTGTTAATATATTTCAGCATTATTAAATATATTACGCTGGATTTTATATATTCTCTTCAGCTAGCGGTGCAAAAGGTAAGTTGTTTTACTGCTTTTCTGGAGTTTCTACGTGTGCACTTTTTTCTGTAGTTAAGATGTTTCAGTTGTGTTTTTTATGTTGCATTTTGGTTGGATTTTGTAATTTGATGTTACGTTTTGTCTTGTTTTTTAATAATGTTGTGTGAATGTGTAACTACGAAAGGACACTTTAATTTTTCGATTTAACTTATTATGCTATACTTATTTCATTATCAAACTTATTGCATTTCCTTAATTTAGTGAACAAACAACATCTTTACTTTCTAACGTGAAACACATATTATTTATAGAACTAATATTTTTTAATTAAATAAGCTTATTTATGTTATTTATTTTTCAATCAAACAAACAAAGCGTTCTTCAACGAATAATTTATGAAATTAAAGATTCAGTTGATTTTTATTGCGCATTTTTTATTTTGAAATGAACAAGTATTGATTGTCCGAATTTTGTAACTCTGCTTTGAATAATAAATGGCAAGTGAGCTGTAATTAATATACCGATAATATTAATAAAATATTTTTTAATTTTTTAAGATCCGAAAGCTTTTTTATGTTTACTGTTCTATTTTTGTAAATAAATGTGTGACAATTGTGATTCTAAACTCTTCACTATACATGTTTGTATACTGTGTAAACTAAAATCAACTCATTAAACTATCTTCGAAATCATGAGTTTTCTTTTCGTTTATTCTTAATTTTGATTTTTTTTAAATAGACTGTTTAACGCCTTTGTTGAATTGCATGACGCCTGCGTTTTTCATAAAAATAAATTGTTTGGAAATATTTCGTGGTATTTTATTGTAAGAACTTGTAAGCGTCATTTTGTGGATGTGAAAATTTGTCTGTGTTTTATAAGGTTAAACTTGGTGCAAGAATCACTTATATCAGGTTTTTGTTTTTTTTTCAAAAAAAGTTTGATCAAATAATTTTTTTCGTTAGCATTTTCCTATTTAATTATACTCAATGGAAGATTTAGTGGAATATTGAAATTATGGAAAAGTATTAGGCTTACGTTTCTTACAGTTCGATTAATCTCAATGGCTGATGATGTCGTAACAAACTAATTACTAAATGTTGGTTATTCAATATAAATATTGTCTTTCTGAATTTAGTTGACACTCATGTTTGCATATAAAATTAATGTTGTGTTTATTGTCAAAAGTTGTTCCTATATCAATCTAGCCGCCCTAAAATATGTTTTCATTCATTTGTCTTCAAATCTATCTTCGTTGTTTTGGATGTATCTCATTGTTTTTCTTAGTCTTTAAGACTTCTGTACAGATTTAATACGTCGAACTCATAATTGAGATTTTTAATTATTTATTTCGAGAATTTTCTTTTCGGCATTCAATAAATATACCTTTACTTATTGTAATTTGCAGACACGATTTGCAAACATAAAACCAAACACGTTTACTTTACGCATGTTTCCAGTTAAAATATTTTTTGAATTGGGTCATTATTTTTTAAAAGAGGCATTGTTATTTTTTTTCAAGAATGAAATTTTGTGTTTTTGTCAACAATGTTTCTGTAAATCAATTGTGGTCAGCGTGCTTAAATTACTATCAATTGCTGATGGGTGAATAATAATCAATGTTCTTCATTTTTTTGAAGTGCTACATACAGTGTTGCTCAAAAGTCTGAATACATCCACAAAAATCTGTATATTTTATCTATCTGCAGTGTATAAAGTATCACATTATGTACAGAAAAGGAAATAAAATACTTATGCAGTACAAATGATAAAGTCAAATAAGATAAAATGAAAATTTGGCAGTACTTTGTGTGAAATCCTTTGGCTTGAAGAACTGCAGCAATACGCCTTAGCATGGACTGGATCAGCTGCTGACAAAATTGTGGTGTTATTTCAATCACCCATACATGAAGTATCTTTGCTCGTAAGTCTTCATATGATGTGGTATTCAAATCTAAGATCTTCTGTTTCATTGAATGCCAGCAGTTTTCGATCGGATTAAGGTCTGGTGAAGATCCAGGCCATGGTGCAAGCAAGGCGATATTGTTGTCCTGCAACCATCGTTTGACCATTCGTGCCTGGTGACAGGGTGCACCATCATGTTGAAATGTGTTGCACCGTCGTAATGGTAACCACATAGGCACTTTGTCTTTAACAATATCAAGGTAGCGAGATGCATTAACAGTTTGGCTAGCCAGCATACAATGAATACCAGCCCGGCCACCACTTGAAATAGCCCCTAAACCATTTTGGAAAATGAATGTTTGACTGTGGGCTTCACAAAACGAGGATTGTATATCTTTGATTAGCCAGACGACAGACAAAGGGAGAATATGGTGCAAACTGGCGTATCAGCGTCTCATCACTTAACATAACAGCACTCCATTGATCGACGGTCCAATCACGATGAGCTCTGCAGAAGTCCATACGGTCATGAATGTTTTTTTTCGACAGATTGGGTTTCTTGGCAGGTCGCAATGCTTTGAGATTAAATTCGTTGACGAGTCTTCTACGTATTGTAGGGGTGCTGACTTGTACTGTGGGTGGCAGTTGAGCTAGTATGAACGAGCTGCTGGAAGTTGGATTCGCAGTAACCAGCCGACAAATCATATTATCAGTTCTTCAGGAAGTTACTCGTGGGCGTCCAGTTCGCCTCCGGCATTCATTGACCCCAGTTGTTCTGTGTCTATTAATTGTACGTTGCACACCACCAACAGAGACACCAAACCAAGTCGCTATCGCACTAAATGAGTAGCCTTCTGCCCTTAAAAGGACAATATTAGCACGAGTTTATACAGAAATTTCCATATTTAATCAGTATTGATATAAAATGGATAAGCCTATATAGTTTGATATATTTCTAAAAATAGAATTGGAATTTACAACATTTCCAGGAATATGATTGCTTGTTTAAAAATAGTAACAACTACAACGTTTTTAATAATTTAATATTAATATTTACACAATAAGTGAAATTTTTATCACATCTATGCATATATTCAGACTTTTGAGCAACACTGTACACTTGCCAATTCTCTTAACCTGAGTTGGATATAATAGAGCGGTTAATAATGTCAAATTCCATTTCAAACATGGTCCTGGCTTCAAAAGAGGGTCCAAATACGTGTTTTTGCTTAGAAATGTTTAATGCTTCGTTTTAAATAATTGTTTTAAAAAACTAAATAGGTTAGTGACCATGGTAGATCTAGTATAATAGTTAATGATGTGAAATTCCATTTCAAAAATGGTCCAGGGCGGAAAGCCATTTCCAGAGACCATCTAAAATGTTAAATTATTTTATAAATCAGAAGAACGTTAAATAATTATTTTTTACATGATGTACGATATTTTAAATATTATTTGTAATTGAATATTATTCAAATTGTAAGTTTTGTATAAAGCAAGTAATATAACAAAATGACAATATTCTGAACACCATAAATAAGATAAACTTTGTCTAAAAAGTGAGAAAATATTAAATATTTTGTAAATAAACCAAATGGAAAATTATCGAAATTAATGAAAATCACACACAAGGATTAAATTTCAAAATAATTTGGTAAAAATTCACTTATGATCAAACGAAAATACAGAAGACAGTTTATAAAGATAATATATGTATGTCTGTTTAAGTTTTAATCATGAAGAATAACTGTCCAATATGCACAAAGGCTATTGTTAGAATTAACGCACACTTACATTGTTTAACGCACGAGAGCTTACTTCGGTCAAACATTTAATCTTACTGTCGACTCTTCTACAATTTAACGCGAAATAGTTTTTACTTCTACGAAAATACAGTATAACCTGGATATCAACCACCTACAAACTGAAAAGACAATTGAAAATAATTTTACATAGATACCGACGGAACAAAATTACAAAAGTTGCCATATTGCACCAATATCAGTCAACACAAGATGTCGAACAAGAAAACAAAGTCAAATTATTCATATCAGTGACAGAAGAGGAATCAATACAGTCAGGGGAGGTCGAGGCGATAGAATCAATAATTAAATATAAATAACTAAATGATGAAATCAATGATCAAGGTAGTAAAATGTAGAGTATAAGAGAGCGAAATTACACACGTTCATTACTATAGACTTAATTACAAAGTGTTTTTTAATATCTTGTTAAGTTGGTTTTCTTTATTTCCATTCGATTTGGCATGTTCATTTATTTATAGGGTAATGAATTGTTATCCAATCGTAGAATTATCAATGTAGATATAAGCAAAAAACTGTATTTAGGACTAATTTTTGCGACCCTAGGACCATGTTTAAAATAGTAGTTGGCAATATTAACTACTATACTAGATCCGACATGGTCACTAATATATTTAGTTATGAAACAATTATATAAATCGAAGCATTAAACAGTTATAAGCAAAAATATATATTTGGGCTAACTTTGGGGCCCCGGACCATTTTTGACCCGACATCAGTTTAAATTGGAAAGTGTAGACGAGAGCGTGTAAATATGGCCGTTCATGGTAAGAGGGGAATATTCAATACCTTATCTCCAATCACCTCCTAAATAGAGTGCTGAAGTGATCTATAATCGACATAACTCCTACTACTCCGGATTAAGACTTAATAGGTTCTGACGAACTTAGTTGGTATGAAGCCAGTAAAGGTACCCCTTCAATACTTATATCACATACATAAGAGGCCTTGGCACATATCTGGCTCCGGATTTTTGATAGGCTGGGAATCCATCGCAAGAAATGTCAAATTCTGGGGATAAATGTAAATCATTTATAATCTAGGCGGGATTCTTGCGGGATATTCAATACTTTTTCAATAATAAAATAGAACGAAATATGTACACTGAGAACATTAGCTGGGGACGTTGCGTCACATCCTCTAAGCCTATAGGTGTTATCACGTATGTGCCAATAACATCCATAATCCAAAATAATATACGTTAACATTATTTATTATTGAAATCTCATTAGTGATTTATAGATAAAAATAAATAACCTTTTATTGTTATGTATTTCACTCTATTCTGTTCTTTAAAATATTATAATGATATCCTTATTATTATTTAATTATCATAACAACTACACATATAATATATCTCAAATAATAATATGAAATATACATATAAAAAATATATAAATTTTAAGTTATTTAATTTTTCTAATGACATATATAGGCTATAAACTATATTATCTAATTAATCATTTGGCAATTATGCTAATATGTTTGAGACTGTCATAATATTATAATAAGAATTAGTTTGAATCACAAATATATTACATTAAAAACAATATTTTAATGATCACAGATGTCTCATACATTATTGATTTTTTAAATGGTGTTTATTATCACAATATTAGTATATATATGATCGCGATTTTAGGCTATTAAATCAACTTATAAAAAGTTTCCGCTATTATCTTTAGCTAACAAGTGGCTTTGCATTAAAAACGTTTAGTTCAATTCCAATGCTTGTGTAATGTCTGCATATCATTTAATTTCGCCTAAAAGCTTTTAACAGAAAGTTATTTATAATTATTATCATGTCACTGAATAACTTGACTTTGCGAACAGTTACATACTGATAAAAGATCTCATTATATATAGATACGTATGATTTAACTTTAACTTATAATTGTATTGCTCATAACTAGTCCACCAGAACACCGATATATGTTAATTTATTATTTATAACATCGTGTCCTCTCCTTCACTGTTTTCCAACCATGACATTTCACATCCTATATGCGTATATATATATATATAATTTACTTACTTTATACAATAATTGTTTTTACTCAACAAAGGAACACTTACCAAACTATCTATATTATCAACAGTCGGTGGAATTCTTGTTAAATATTTATATATATATATATATTTCTTATTAATCGTTTAACAACATTTTTAATTAATTTGTGAAACAGTGGGCAAAACTTCACAATTTTAGCCCACTGCGTGTACCATATTAGTTGTCTATATACAAACAATATGGCTTCGATGTTGACTGTATGTCAATGTTTGGATGATTTAGTTGAATAAATATATTAAACATTTTATGACACTGATGAAATACTGAACGGAATTAATCCATTGTTTGTAGTATGCAAATGTGAAATTGGCCGTAAAAGTCAATTATTTAAATCTATTAGTATGAACAACAAACATAGAAGAAATATAGCAAAAAAATCCAGAGAAATCGTGAATGACTCAGCGTGTATTGCTTATAATTGAAATCCTTCAGATAACTGTCTAAATTCATGATGTAAATTATATAAAACTATATTACTTAAACTATTATTTCTGACAAGAACGACATTTAAAACAGATGGCATGTAAATTTTGCACATTACACAATCAATAAAAGTCAAGCTGTCCATAGTAAAGCTATCCGCCAGACTATGATATATAAGTAGAATTTTTTTAATTCTTTGATGATGGCTTCAAAGTAAATATTGAAGTTCTTTTCACCAACTCTTAATTTTGTAGTTTTATACTAACCATATGTCTGCTTTGTATACATCCACTTTCCATTTAAAAATGTTGATCTTTAACATTATATAAAATGTATTAGTCTTAAATATATAGAGTCTTAGTTTTCATTTGTTTAGCTTGGAAAGTGTAGTGATTTGGGTAAAGAAAACTCTAAAGTGTGAATAATATAATTGAGATTTAAATAATGATCGTAGTGTTTTAATTTTAACTACGATGAACGTCTTTTTAGTACATCACCAAACTTTTTTTTTTTACTTTCAAATACTAGCTGAAATTCTTTTCGAAGAAAAACAGATAACAAAAATATTACGGAAAAGCAATAATAATTACAAACAATTTCAGCAAGTAACTACCAAACATATATTTAAGACGGCAATATTACTATTTTGATATGAAGCAATTGAGCGAACTACCTGTAATATTTATATATATATTCAAATAAATTATTTCAATAAGTAAGTAACGTTTTGTGCAATATATCTATCTGTATATTTAAGCAATCTAAATTGTATTTGCCTGTGCACTCAAATCGCCGATCAAAACCAGTCTTCGCTCGCACACATACCTTCCAAGCATCTCCTGGTAGAGCGCCCGCAGATTTTTCACCTTCGGCAGAAAGCGCTTCATGGCGGCGCTGGACCATCGGTTGTGAATTCTGTTATTTTCAATTTCCCGTCTGATTAGGCGGTCATCGACGGAATCCTGCGGTTCATATTCTGCCGCTGCCGTGGAAAGGAAGGCCATGACAAGGAAGAGAAATGCAAGGGAGGATTTGTTTGCAGACATGCCGGCCGGTAATAGACACTCTTTTCTACAAGTAAATTTTAAAATTTTCAGTTTGTGAGTTCAAATGACCTAGCAAGAAAGTGAAGATCTGTTCAGGAAGGATGACGGGGAATATTTTCTAAGTCAAATTAAATTATCAGAAATTTCATTGGCCGCAATTTCGAAGCCAATAGCAGAAGTCGTTTAAATTTTAATCAAATAATAACATTTTGAACTATGTCGTAAAAAAACCAACGACCTTTTCTTATAATTTAGAGACCTTCAATAAAATAAGAACAATAAAATATCACGTATATTTGAATTTTTTGAATAGAATAGAATAGAATAAAATAGAATACAAATGTAGAATAGAATATAACAGAATAAAATAGAAGAGAAGAGAAGAGAAGAGAAGAGAAGAGAAGAGAAGAGAAGAGAAGAGAAGAGAAGAGAAGAGAAGAGAAAAGAATATAATAGAACAGAATAGATTATAATAGAAAATAATAGAATAGAACAGAATATAATATAATTTAATATAATTGAACAAAATAGAATAGAATATAATAGACTAGAACATAATAGGATAGAATATAATAGAATATATTAGAGTATAATAGAATAGAATATAATAGAATATAATATAATATATATAATAATATATAATAATAATATATAATAATAATATACATTATAATAGAATATAACAGAATATAATATAATTTAATATAATTGAACAAAATAGAATAGAAGATAATAGATTAGAACATAATAGGATAGAATATAATAGAATATATTAGAGTATAATAGAATAGACTATAATAGAATAGAATATAATATAATAGAATATAATATAATAGAATTAAATAGAATACAATACAATTGAACAGAAAAGCAGAATAGGATAGAATATAATATATTACAATGGCAGGGACCATTAGTAATTGTAAATATTTCTATAGGCTATAACTAATAATTATATATATATTATTTAGAATGTTAACTGGAATAGTTCCTAACAATGATTCGTAATAAATGTTTAATTTCATTTCATCATCTTTTTACTTGTGTTTTGCTGCTGTATAATTGTTTTATACTTATGTGTAACATTTATGTTTTTAAGGTTATTCATTCAAAATATAGATTTTTCACAAATTTTTAAATGTATAAACTTTTACACAAAATGATGGTTATTTAAAAATAAATTTGCTTAATTTTGTAGCCCTAGAAATGGAAATATTGAGTTAATCTATTCATAAAACCTCGTATCATTTTTGTTTCAGCCAAATTCTTTCCAGAACACCCAACAGGAAGCAAAAGTCTGCCGAAGATAAGACTCGTTAGACGGAGTGTTTCCACAAGTCAGTTACTTTTTTGATAATTTAAATAATAATGAAACTATACTGCAGTTGTCCCACTTAACAACGAATTGATAGCTAACTTTTGTATATTGTCGGTGTGGAAAAATGTTATCAAATGGAAAAATAGTTATTTATAATTCACAAAAATCTTTTAAATATTGGTTGTGCTCAATTAAAACTTTTGTCCATATAAATAATAATCACCATATTTTTTTACTTCTGATAGGTATTCAAAAGATTCAGTTTCAATGTTATTATCATTATCATGCATTTTCTCGTCAGATTTCTCAACGGATTTCAAGCTTGCATACAGCAGGTTACTATTCGGCGCCAATTCAAACGCCTCCATCATCTTTCGAGGAGCTTTGGGAGGTTGGTGATCCGAACTACGTATATTTAAATCTGTCCAACATGTGTAATGCTGCTGTACACGTTATTACTACTACATCCTGGCCCCCTTTGCAATTCTTCGCCAAAGGTATCATCTGGAACACTGTGCACCTTCTGGGAAGTGAAGCTCCAACAAGCGCCCAGCTAATGGGGTCCTACCTGGTGGATACTATGCCAGTTCTGCTTCCGAAGCCACTTCCCCTGTTGCTGCCCGAGTCGGGAGCTCAGGGGGGTGTTTCGTGGAGAGGAATGAACGGGACCTGGTGGGACTTCATTTCTAGGGGTACGTTATACTTATATGCGTGTTGCACTTGTGTGGTTAAGTGCCTACTTTTTAGAAATGTGTAACCCAGCCGTGGTTGAAACAAGAGCTTAAGCCACACATGTTACTGGTTGCTGTCGGTCAAATATATTATCCATTTTTTAGACATATTTGTCAATTCCTTAATATTCATTTATTCCTCATCATCCCACCCCAACACCACAAGTAGTATAGGAAGAGTCGATTCGACCACACTTATAAATAGATTTATGCGTCATGGCTAAACATAGATCATGACTCCT
>JAUZND010037302.1:0-21738 GCA_034780555.1 Coelogynopora nodosa
TATACTTTGGTATAATAAAACATTTTATGGAAAATTATTTTTTTACAGGCGCTCAAATTCATCGATACAGCCTATATAATTCATATTAAGCAATCTTTTAGGATCGCCTCAATTTTGTTAAAACTGGATTATACTGTACTAATAATTGACACTTGACTCATTTTCAACCTATTATTAACATCGAGTAGTAAAATATATTACAAATGATTAGAATGTGTTTTTATGTAAAAATATATATTTATATTAAAAACATTTTGATTTTTTCATTGATTTAAACCTTCGTCCGTGGACATATTTTGTCGAGTTTGCTCCATGGGGGAGCGGCGGTGGGGGGGTATTTTACCCCCTCCCCCCCTTTACTAGTAAACAAACTTCCTATTATCCGATTAATCTGTATACAGATACCTTCTAAAGACTTGTTAAACTATTTTTTTATTTTTTATTAATCAATTGTTATGACCTGACTACGTCATAAACTCCAGTTTAGGAAAACTACATGGGAAAGTAACCATATATATGCTATATATTTACCTATATATGCTATAACTGTTGATGATCAATGTTACCAATTTACTTGATTCTTTTTGCATCTAATTCCAGATTACGAGATATATAATCGTTTGGTATTTTCTATTATTATACTACTTATACAAATAAGCTATAAGTAGTATAAATGCAAATTGTGTATTATTTAATTTGTTGGCTATTTTAATAATTAATATTATTATTTAAGTTAAATGTATATATTTTACGATAAACTTATTTTTTCTATTAATGTTCCAAGTTTTAGCTCCTAATACCATCGGCAAGTACGAAAACCAAGATGGGTATAAAATAGTTCAATAATAACACCATTTTCTCTGGTATGTTTAAATATTCCAACTTATATTTATTGTATTTTTCAAGTTAAATAAAAGTATTTTAGCCACTGAGTAAAAAAATCAGGGTCATACATTACATCGTTCACTCAAAAAGTTTTTTTTTTAATTGTAACCCCCCCTCCAAGGACAAGCCAGGGTTAAAGAACTGGTCATTATAATAGTCGTTTTTTTGAGAGGCGGGGTATTTTTTGAAAAGTATTTTTTTTTATTTCCAAAATAATTCGTTTTCAATGGATAATGTAATAAAACTTTTAAAAAGTACATATTTATAGGCGGTTAGTTATTATGTGGATAGTAATTTGTGAGGTTTTAATATTATTTTAGATATATACTACACGCGATTAGTATAAAAAGATATGTCCAGGTTTTAAATATATACATGTACAATTAATTAAGGCGGAGTATTTTAAACATCATGAATGTTATATTAAAATACGTCATATTAAAATGTAACATTATTAATTTCATAATATGTTGTAAAATATGAACAACTTTAAACATATACATAAAAGATATGTTGATTGAACAATGAAATTATGAAAGTATTTGTTCGAATAATTAACATTTTAACCATGCAAAATATTTATATTTGTAAATTGAATTTTAGACATAATTAAAAAAATTATCCAGTATAATATTCACAGAATATATTTTTACAATATATATTTTATGCGTGTTTTTTTTAGTTTAATGCAGATAAGATCATTTGTATATATACGAGTATAAGTTGTAAGCATTATTATTAAGAGAAAATGACGCTCATTATTTTCTAAGGATACATTTATTTTCGTATTTGTTATGATTATTTTATTTTTTCTTTATTTGTCGTTTAATAAGTCATTTAATAGTCATACCATAAGTCCGAACAAAAAATTTGTTCTACAGTATATTTTACTTTTAATAGCTATAAACTGTTAATCATTCTGATTTGTAAAGACTCAAGTAGGTTTAAGTCAGTAATAGACACAATTGACACTATAGACTATGTATTTAATAGTCCAAGTGTTCTAATTTGTTCCATAATGTGACCATCTTATTGTGCAGTTATTGTAATAATAAAACGTTTATTAAAGAACATTGTGAAATAACGCTATATAGTTTTCCGACAAATTGCTCTTTAGTATTGCCCCCTATATCTATAATATATTCAAGATCATTTATTTGTTCAGTGACTGAACAATTGTCGGCAATATCGGTATAATTCACTATCCACTAATTCTGACTTAGGTAGGTATGGTTATTTCAATGTCAATTGTCTTTGGATTCATGTACAAAACTCATAAATTGATTATAATCTATAAATACTGAACGTGTTAAACCTTTTATAGAGAATGTTTTCTACTTAATTATAAGAATTTGTTTTATATGACTATTTATATTTTTTGACATCTTCACGCCGCATGGGTAATCAGTTGTTGTTTTTCATTTGCGCGTATTACGATTTATTAAAAACATAACGAGTATTAGCGAAAAACTAAAGCTGATAAATTTTCATAATAAATAAAAATATTAATTAGTGTATGAATTGAAAGCCTTCGTGGAGGTCATTTTTAGATTATTATGTAATTTCATAGCGCGTAATACAAAATTTTGTCCACTGAATTGAAAGTAAAATTTAAAATTAAATAATTGAAGGACAACTAAAACACCCCTATATAATAGAGAACTTTTAATTTATGAGAAAATAATTATGTTCTAAATTGTGTTAGGTAAGTAGATGAAATTTTTTTGAAAATATGTCTCTATAATTTTATAGAAACCAATTATTTGGTACTTAGGTATATTTTATGTAAAATGAGATGTTTGAAAATTGTCATTGCAATAATGACAGGTTTCAATTTTACAAAGTATGCGGTATCCGTGTTAGTTCTAATGAATACGACAATATTCATGCATAAATTAACATATAAAACTCACAATTGCCACTCTTTCCGTCTTTTCTTATAAGTATAACATAAATGATTACTAATTACTGATCGGAATATATAAATTAATAATCAGTTCTAACAATAATTTTCACATAAATTAAAATTTCGCTATCCTCGTGCTTCAGTCGCCGTTCTAAAAATTAATTAATACAAATTAGTTAATATAAATTATTTAAAATGAATTAGTTTGTATAAATTATTTAATTTTAATTAGTTACTTAATATACCTTTCTTATAATTTTATTATTATTAATTGTCATTTAGATATTTCACGTAATTAAAGATAATGATAATAATATTCTCATTAATAAATATTAAAATTTTCTTCTACCAAATTGATTTTGTTTGATTTTTTCTATATTGATTACCATGAGTTCATATAATTAGATTAACTAAAACATGTTTTGGTATCTTCTTTACATTTATTTATATTTATAATTTGTTTTTATTTAATACACTTAGCGTAAGTATTTACTGAAAATTGTATTATTTTTTTATTAAGTATTATATGCGAAATTAATATATATTTTGATGAGTTGGTACTGATCTAGAAGATGTGATACATTTATTTTGTAATTATAAACATTATAAACTAAATACACATTATACCTCTTTGTTCAGATGTCTCCTTTGATCACTGAAGTGCTCACATACAAGCATACTAAATAAATATACTGTTTCTATTATCGTACTATTAATTGTTTAACTAAAATATTTTTAAATTGTAACTTTTTTATCTTGATTACCGTTTCAAAACTTAAATATTTATTATTATAAAGTTTTTTTTATTAATGGAACAATGAATTTGAAGTTATACATTTCTCTATATTATGGAAACAAGTTATAATGTTTTATTTGTTTCATTTTTTCAACGACTTTAGTAGTTTAATTCTAACTATCAATATCTATCTCCTATGTATGTAGATATAGCGGAGCTCTCACGATGCAGGTCATATCGCTAAAACTATGTTTGGTATGGATATTAAACTGCAGTTGATGAAGACTGTCCCCTTCACTGAGCGCGCCAAGACCGTATTTAACTTTGCTCTGACGAGTCCTTAGCTTCTCCTAAGCTGTGAATTGATGGAACAGCTATTAATTACATCTGATCAATTTATAACATTGATTTTAGATAGAGATACCATTTTTGAATAGTTTTTTCGCAAAATAAAAGAACCATTTCAATATTTTATAAATTACCACCAGTGACTTATAATTAATGTGGTCACAGAGCAGGGTATTAAACTAGAGAAATGCCAACTAATTAGACATTCGTGTACATCATCAATTTTTAGAGGATATTTAAACTTGAAACAATTATTTTGCTTCAATTATGCAAATTTAGTTTAAGAGATTAATTTTGCTTTAATTATTTGCAAATTCAGTTTAAGAGATATGATTACTGCATTTTATTCTAATTATTTGTTCAATCAATTAAAAATTGATATTTTTGATGTAAATTACATTTATTTTTTATATAATCTACTATAAATTAGGCAATAATAATTAGATAATGAGGTACATAATATAACGCATTGATAGCATTTTTATTTCACATTTTAGGATCTTGAAATCTTTCTTCCTCTCCTAAAATTTGTTCTGACTTTGCAATCGCCGCGGAATGAGCAAAATTTAAAGAGTACCTTTAGGTTTAAAAAATAAGAAGTTTTAATTTCTTAGATTAAAGTATTTTTAACGTTTTTGGGGCCACATTTCTTTAGAAAATATATGCAGTTCAGAAAAAAATGGTGCAAGAACATACTAGAAGTAGTCCATGTAAGAAGGGGTTAACTTTTATATATTCTCTGACTAATCATTTTACACTGTTTAATTCTGATTTTTGAAAAGTATTTAGTTAGTCCTTGTTCTAGATCATTTTTCTACGTAGTTCTTAGTTCAAGGTATAGGGACAGAAAACAATTTCAAACCTGATGTAGGCCTATAGACGAACTTCTCTTACAGAGTGTATTTTTGATATTATTCTAATTCAATAAATTGTCATCCTATAGGTTTAATGTTCATTATTTATACTTAATGCTACGTTCATTGTATGTCTTAAATCTATCAATCATTTTTATATTATTGACTAATATTTAATTGCTCCTTCTACAAATATTGGCGATAGTTGCACCCTTCGAACTATCACATGACCCAAATTCAAACAGCCTTGCCTGAAACTAACTGTATCCGTCAATTAGAGCTATAAATTGACTGTATAGTTCACTGTAATGAGCTCTAGACTTGACATAAACTCAGTAACATTTATTACTCACAAAAACGATAGTATTAGAACATTATAACTCTAGATCGCTAGCTCTTTACCAATATTTTTTTGTCATGCGTTTGAAATATTGTGCAAAGAGATTACAGTATACTACATGTAATTTAGTGAAATTAATATAATTTTTTTATTTTTTTGTTTAGATTTTAGTTTAAATTAAAATACAAATTATTAAAATGTATATTAATAGTACATTTAAAATTAGATACCAAAACCACATGTTCTCTTAATTTGTCGAAGGTGTAACAAACTGACGCAAGTGACTATATTACTACATTACTATAGTCACTTCTGTCGGTTTTCTGTGTCAACGACAGAAAAGGTATTAAAAATTAAGTTATATGCGTACAACAAGATATATAACTTACATGCAAAAATGTATATCACCAATTTGAGTGAAATAGGTATGGGCATTTTCCAAATTTTCTAATTTGGTTTTAATGACTACCTCCATATTACGAAGTCATTATTGTATTTCATCATTTTTCTAATAAATATTTGAAATATTATAGTTGACAAGAATCAAAAGTCATATAAAATTATGCAATGAAAAGATATTTAAAGCACACAATAAAAATGTGTAAATAATATAATAATAAATTATCTTTCAATTTTTAATATTTATTTTAGATCGGTTTTAATAGTAAATAATTAATAATTAAACAAATTAGTTAAATTAAAAACTAATTGTAACGTGTTGTTCTTAATTCTCAATAGGTAGACTTTCCCTTTTAGTAGACATTTTAATTCTTTAACATTCAATATATGTGTGTATAAGAAATGGATATTGAAATCAAATCGCTGATTTTTATATAAATTTTTGAAACTATTTAGAGTAGAAAATTGCCAATTTGTCCGGTATAAGTTAATCATTTTGGTATAAATAAATGTATTGGAATATATTATTACATTGTTTCAGCATTAGCTGGGAAACTTTTTATTTTATTTATGAGAATTACTTCAATTGCATAAAATCGATAAAAATGTTTTTCTAAATATCAGAAGCATCCATAATAGCGATAGGCCTACTATTTTCTTCATCATAATATACGATCATATTTCTAAAGTTTGATATATTTTATTTTAACCGCTAAATTCAGATGCCACAATGTAAGTTTATAAAATTATATTATATATGGGCCACACAAAGTTTGCCATTTTTATACAATTCTAAAACATATTTATCAGAAAATATTCACATCTGTTCATTTTTATTCATTTATTAAAACTTCAAAGAATACATTTAATGATATTTTCAAAGCATAATATCTATATCAGTGTCGTAATTAGGCAAAAATTCTGATGGAGCCAAATTTTTAATAAAGGGTCCAAGTGCATGTAAAAATGGCACAATATATTTTTAATGTATGCATGTTTTTATTATGATAAAATGATTATCCTATAGACAGTACATATATATAGTATACCTATAGGTAAAAAAGAAAATTATATATTTTTATCCTATATTAAATATTGGAATAAATTAATAAAGCATATTTTAAGCGAACATATTTTTTTGGATGATGGATAGGAAAAAATAATTGAGAAAATTAAATTATGGATAATATTAACATTAATATTAACACATAATAGTAATGTATCATATATTATATAATATTATCATACATCATATTATTTACAACAATTATGTAGGCTGCTTAGCAAAAATTATGTTGAAAAATATATTTATATAATTATTATATAATTATATAATTATTAATATATTATATATTTTATATATTTTATATTATATTAATATATATATATAGGCGCTATAATTTTATAGGAATGCTTAATTTTTTTGTATAAACTATGTTATGTGAATAAATGGAATATTAATAAATGTATAATGAAATATAAAAATAAATTGAATACTGAAAAGTTTAGCATTAAATGAATATCATTTGAAAACAAATAACAGTTATTCGTGATAACGTTACATGAATTAATTGTGTAAAATAAACTTTTTTAAATTACGTATTAAAAGATATTAAATTTGATTAAAGATTATCACACATAGTTTCATGAATAAATGAAATTTTCGTATGATTCATAAACATTTCTAAAAACCAATATAAATAAAATAGAAATTAACAATGGGCTTCCTCAGTAAACCGACAATACTATTCAGGATTACCTTATAATTGATTTGCTAAATATATCCAAATATTATATATTTAAATATTCAGATAACTAGTGGAACACTTCTAAGATATTAATAAGTTGATTAAAATTAACAATTATAGATTTGTATTATAATATAGTTAGATTATAATAAAGATGTTGTCGATCATTAATTCATTCCATTGAAACAATTAAACGCTACATATTAAATATGTCTGTGACAAATTTGAGTAGAATGCTGACTATTAAATATTACTATGAAATCTTTCCATAGAAAAACTTGAAACAATATCCAAAAAATAGTTTTTGTATTTCCTGTATGCTTAAGTATAGACGTATTATGAACTGTTAGCAAGAATTATTATACATTTTGCTAAAATCGAAAACTTTTTTTTAACACGCAAACTTAAAGAAACTAATTTTTTTAATTTCCTCATAAATGTAAGATAACATTACAAAATAATTATCTACATAAATGTCTCATTTTAACCTATAAATAATCTCAGATGTCTTATTAAACTTCGATAAAAATTAGAAACGCCACAAGAAAGAAAACTAAGTGGTGTGAAATGATTCCTAGACAATCAGACAATAATAACAGTTATCAAATAGCAATAAAAAAATCAATACTTTTATTGAGTGAAAGTTTATTCATGGTTTAATTAAAGTTTAACATGATATGAAGATTTATATGGCACATTTATTGTCGTTAAAATGTTATGATAGGGTATTTTGATATCAAAGCATGTACTTCAATGTTTTCTTCCATCGGAAAACAAAAGAAAAAAGTTCTTATTACATATGCACATTAAATTTGGTTAGGTCTTTTTTGAATTCAAATATGTGATAAATATCAAAAGCAAAAATATGTCGGCCGATTGATAAATAAATATATATGAAAAATGGTCTATCATAATGTATAAAAGAGAAGAGCAACAGAAAAAAAACATACATAAAAATAAGTAACTGTAAATGTAAGGAATTCCAACAATCATTTAATTATTTATAAATATGGAATGCTATATTATTTAGTGAAAAAAGATTGGCTAACAAAATATCTTTTATAAAATATATAATATATATTCATAATAAAAAACAGCACAGATAGTCATATTTCAGAAAATAAAAATAAAGATTTTATTATCTTACTTACTTATATTTAATTACGATTATTTTATAGAAAATATCGACTATAAGCTTACAAAATGATCAAACTATCAGAATGCACACACAAATTAACATTGAAATTTTGACATAAATTTCAAACAGAAAAAATTAAAGAAAAATTAAATAGCAATAAAACTTTAAGATTACAAAACAATATTAAATATCAAATATAGGCCTACATATATACAAATATATATATACTTCTATGTGAGAGTTTGATTATGTATACAAATAGTTCGATATGTAAATATGATAATTTCCTAAAAAATAAATGCCACTACTGAAGCATTTTCACCATGATACAAATAATAATAAGTATAATTAATTTTGATAGGGTTAATTTTGATAGGGTAATTTTGATAGTGTTTAGTGTTAATTTTGTTTACCACTTATTGTTTGAAACTTTTACATAGCTCTGATTATTGATCAAAATCGTGAAAATCCTGTTTTAAAATTATGCGATGTTGAGGGATTCTGCCTTGTCGCCGCATTTGACGTGGAAGCATTGGAAGAATTTTTACCATCTATAAGAACGTCAGGAATAAATCCTCTCCCGGAGCTCACTAGTTTCACTGTCCGTGTTTTGTGTATGCGTTCTTCATAGTCAAGCATCTGTTTCCAGAACCCGATATTAGGACAAATATAAGGTCTTATCGACCGCACAAAAGTAAATGCATCCCGTAGGCTAATATTATGATATTTCATCAGGTAGACCAAAACAATAGTAGCCGAGCGAGATATCCCCGCCATACAGTGGACAAGGATCTTACCCCCACGCCGTTCCTCGTTGTGAATCCGATCGGCGATACGGTCAAAGTAGTTACGCAGGTTTGCGTACTCCGAGTCCTCAACTGGGACATGGATAACTTCAAAGTTACTGCAGGCTCGCACGGGAGGTGATTCGACAGTTGCACTGACAACCAAAGTGATACCAAGTGATCGAAGGTTATCCAGGCGTACAGGATTCGCGCTACTTAGATATAGATGATCCTTAATCTTGGCAATTTGACTAAACATGTGATGGAAGTTAGGCGGCGATGCCATCATTTGCGCTTGTCCCATGGAGGTGGCACTTGTAAGTGAAGACGTCGGAACAGCTGCTGAAGAACTAGTCGTAGCTGGTAAGTTATAGAATGAATTCTGATTGGTGGGAGAAACACCATTGCTATTACTCGGAGATCGATTGTTGGAGTTTTTAGTTAGAGTGTTGCTCTGTTGTCTCTGAGCTGGTATACTTCCTCCTTGTGAGACGGGGGTATCCTTGAAATAGTTAGGGTAACTTGCGGCGTAGGTAGTTTCTGCTTCCCGTGAATTCTTTATAGATCTCATCATTAATAGATTCTGTAAAAGCAATAATTCAAGTAGAAAAACATAAAATAACTAAAGAAGTCACAGAATTGTATTTAGAACAGTTTATAGTGAAATTAAAGTTATAAACTTTTTTAGCAAAAAGTATGCAAACGTGTCTCTTAAATTACGCCATTAGTTAATAATTTAAAACTTTTTGTGCACCATTACCAACATTATGAAGTTAGAGAAAATATGTTCAAAATATTAACAAAAAAACAATTCACAAGAAAAAGTACTTTAGGTTGAAACATGCAACTAATTTAATCAAAGTTTAAGAATTTATAAAATATAAAAAATACACAATATTTTTTAATAAATACAAATTATGATGTAGCCTATATTTCATATATACATATATATATATATTTAGAAAATATAGAAAAATAAAATGATGAAATGTTTTAAAATTGAAATGTTGTTTTAAGGTACATTGTATTTTTATAATAAAAATATGTAATAGTCAGTATTGAGATATTTGGGCGAGTTGAAGTATAAAATAAATAATAAAAGCGAAATTAAAATGAACTTACATTTTTTTAAATGATATAATATTTTCTATTTACCTTATACAATTAAATCATATTTATGAATTATGCCACTACATAATTATTTTACTGTATTTTATAGGAATTCATACTATTAAAAAAAAAATTGTATTAATACATAATTAAACATGTGTAAAATATTAAATTGTTCTGAAAAAAACATTATTGTGTAATATATTTCAAAAATATATTCATATTCCAATGTTTTAAACCATATAGAGTAATAATAAATATATATACCTTATTATTTAAACTGTATATATTACGTTGAATTGCAATATATATTATAGTTAAAAATCTACTTAATTTTAAATTGATTATTTTAAAATATTAATCATGCTGGGAGTGGCCCAGTATTGAACACATAATAACCTTGCATTTACTGATTGAGTCAAACAAAAGTCACTGCAAATTAAAGGAGTAATAATATTGCACCACTTGTTGAGATGCACAGAATATCAAGGAAGACAAATAGCCAAAAAAATCATAGCCCATTACAATTCAACGAATGCTTATGTCTGTCTGGCCAGAGACAGATCGAAAAGCTTTGAAACCAATACGGCAATCCCACGTTGGTTCCAATAATTGTTTACCTTGGCATCAACTATGTACTTGCAGCACATATATTATACCAACATTGGCGTATTCGAGTTGCACCGTTGATACTTTTCACAACATCCAGCTGTTTACACTAGCATTCGCCGATGACATTGCTCTCGCCTCCAGCACTCCCGCCCGACCACAAACGGAACTTGACCGACTTATACAAGGTGTTGGCACTGTAGTACTCTGCATAAATGTGAAAAACCCACGCGCTGATAATAATAGTACTCGGAATTTATGAGTATTCACATCGATGGAAAGCTAATAAAGCAAGTAGCTGACACCTTGAAGTGCACGCCGTCAATATTAATGTAGGCCTATTCAATATGCATCGAGACGAGACCGCAAATTTGACTCTGACTCACTACAGCCAAGGTCTAAATCGATCTGTCCATGGCCACCTAATAATACTTCAGATACGGATATGCTTATGCTATGGACACATCACACACTTGACAGAATATGTTCTTCAATGAGTTTACACACTAATGTAAATTAAACAGTTAAATTATTTTTCTTTTTTATTAACAATTTAATGTAATTTTTTATGAACTACACAATTGTGGGGGTGACGATGACTTGAATAACCTTCAAATATTTTTTTATAAAATGTTTAGAAAGTTTGGTGTATTCACTATTTTGCAATCTTTTAAAATTTGTATTATACCTGTATGATTGTTTTGATTCATATGCCAATATTATTAAAAATTATTTAATATATTGTTAAACAATTAATATTGGAACATGACAATCACAATTTATAAAATAAATTATAAATATATTTTTTTAAATAATAAAAATATTTTTATAATTTACCTAATATTTTTTGTTATTTAAATAATTAAATAAATTGATTAAGAATATATTTATTTGTAATGTTTTTAGGTACTTAATAAAATTGAATTAAAATGTTATGTTTAGGAATCAATGTAATTATTGTGATTATATAAATTTATGTATTAATTATCTATAGTTTTAACAAGTTTTAAAACAAAACATAATTATAGATATGATTTATATTTGATACACTTGTTTTAAATGTTTATATTATAAGAGGCTAATTGACAGGCATACAGTAGCAGATATAAAAGTTTTGGAAAAAGGGGATGATAATAAGCAGTTATATAAACACCAATGTGTCCACATCTGGGTGGTAAGTGCACCCTTATAAAATTTATAAAAATTTCTTTCTATAAAAATAGTGCTTTTAAAAACACATAGGGCCTACTTGCAGAAATTCTCTTAGACCTTTACACAATGAATCTCAGAAATATTTAATGTATCCTTTTTTGAGGATATTTTAGCAATGTAATTTTATTATAGTTGATAAAGCACGCTCATTTAAAAATATAATATATTTTAATAATATTTAGTTCAAATATATATACCATGCATATAATATATGTAATAATGGGTTAATATATTTTTATATTATGTCCTTAATGGTAGTATTATAGTATTAATAGTAAAATATCTTTAAATTTAATTGTATAGTTAGAAAGTTTTACTATATAGTTAAATGCAATATTTGTTATGTTATTATTCATCACAATGATTATTATGTTTTATATATATGTTATTTTCTTATTTATCATAATGATTATTATGTTTTTTTATGTGTTATGACTATATAAAATAAATTATTAGACAAAGAAAAATTATTTAAAGAAGAATTTGTTAGCAAGAATTAGTCCGATTAAGAAAGAGTGGAATGATACAATTATATAAAATTACTGACAAACTATAAACTAGTTAACATATTTCTAACTAGTCAAACGGAGCTATTGTAATTTATAACAAAATATAACAATTTCATAAAGCTGTGATCAAGAAAAAAATACCATGGAAGAAAGTATATTGAATCAAATACAACTAAATTTTTAACCCTAGAAGAATTATTTTCATAAATCTTTTCAGCTTATCAAACTAATTTATTAATTATTACATATATATTCATAATGTTTTATATACTATAATTTTAGTGATATATATATATATATATATATATATATATATAATTTTAAGAAGGCTATATTCAAATTTTATCTAGGATCTATATATATATATATACTTTGCTTAAATAATTATTATTGCATTTTTTTAATACAATATATTAAGTTATCTTTAACTACTTTAAAAGTATTATAAAATAAGATATCATACATAAAATGTATTAATTAAAATTTCTTTTTTATTAATGTTATTTTATTTACATTATTGATATACTATACATATATATTTAGCATTTGATAATTATTAAATTTTTTAATTCAATATTTTTAAGGTTACTTATTGTATTCTTAAAGATTTAAAAAATATTTATTCTAATTTAACTATATATAATTTATGTACATATTTTATATCTGTATATTTTAATTAATCATACTGCTATATATGTACATTATAAATATAGAAATTTTAATAATACATTAATATAATTTTAATCCATTAATAATTACAGTAATTAAAGTAATAAATATATCAAAATTATAAAATATATGATAACCTTTATATTATTTATTTAAAAAACACATAATTATATGTATTTATAAAAAATAGTAGTAATACATATTGTATTCAAATATACAGCTAGTTAAGTAATTATAAAAAGGTATGTTACTTAATTATAATATGTCACACTGTTTTTCAAATTTCTGGACAATTTTTACTTATTGTCAGAACAATATTACTAATTTCAGGACATTATTTTCATAACATAAAATTAAAAAACATGTTTTATAATCTGACTTCTCCTCCCCTACACTGGTTCATCCCTCACCATTTCATTTATAAAAGAAGTTTACAAGATACAAGTAATAAGTAAGTAGAAGTAAATTATTAAAATATCAATAATAATAAAATGGTTTCAAAGTACACAAGTACTAAAACGTACATTAAAAGTACTAAAAAGCCTCAAAGTACACAACATGGAAAAGATACAATTAAAACACCACACCAGGGACCTCCAAGTAACCAATGTTTTTAACAGGCCTGATAGGCAAAACAATTAGAGTAAGTCTAACATAAAGATTAAATTGATTAAAATTATTATCAAATTAATATTTTTCAAATTTTACAAAACTTATGAAATATTAATTTTTGTATAAACATACAGGTTAGATGTTTAGCTGCTTTTTCCAAGGGTTTGCTATTGTTTAAGTTGATCTCATACAGTTATTTTATTAATTAATCCTTTTGAGAATGTATTGTATGAAGCTACTTTGGTGCAGCATCTGTACATTTGTAATTTCCTGAACTCAGCAAAATCTGTGTAACTTTTGCCGACTTCATACTTGATCATTTCATTGCAGTTGATAGCTTAACATTTGGCATCATTGATTAACACCTTAGCTGTCTCTTCTTCCATCATCAGTTAATTTTTCAATTTTGTCTCATCGTCCAGCTTCTTTTGAACTGATTTTTTTTTCTTGCTTCTTCCTTTTTTCAGACAGATGAAGCATTTACTTTTTCTTTTTATCTTTTAGGTTTTTCTTTTTCTTTTCTTCTTTCAATAAGATCAGCTATTCTGAATTTGCTTTTCTAACAGATTGAAGAAGTTCCTTTATAATGGGAAACTCAATAACAAATCTAGTTATTTTAATTGCTGCCTTTACAACCCTTAACCATTCATACATGGACATATGTTTTAGGGTTTACTACATGGAGGGGGGGGGGGGGTTACCCCCTTGGAAAACCAAACTTCCTATCATCTGATTAAGCTAAAATTTGGTATACATATACCTCCTAAAGACTTGTCAAGTACTTTGTTTTAATTAATCAATTGGTATCATTTTTATGACCTGATTATGTCATAAACTCCAGTTTAGGAAAACTATAGGAAAATAACCATATATGGTATATTTTTACCAATAAATGCTATAACTTTGTTCAGTACAAACAATTGACTTGATTATTTTTGTAACTGATTCCAGATCACAATATCTATATTCGTTGATATATTTTTTATAATTATACTACTTATACAAATAATCTATAAGTAGTATAAATGCTATTTGAGTATAATTGTGAATTGCTGGTTATTTTAATTTTAATTTTTTCTATTGATGTTGCAATTTTCAGCTTGTAATATCATTGGCAAGTATGAAAACCCAGGGGGGGAGTATAAAATGGATAAATAATAACACAATTTTTTCAAATTATATTTGTTATATTTTTTAGTTAGATAAAATTAATTTAGTGAGTCTTATATTTTATAGTTCAATCAAAAACTTAATTTCTTGAAAAAAATTTGGCATACTTCCACATACAAAGGGTTAAAGCAACTATGATTTTTTCAGTATATAATGCATTATTAACATAAAAGCCTCTCTCAGGTTAGGTATTGGGAATCTGACTTAGCAAGTTGAGAAAGATTAGTATATTTCTGCTTACCTACCTAGATCATCTTTAATCTCAGGGACATGGTGCTAATTATAGGAGCAAATATCACCTCCAGATGCTGACCATGAAACAAATGTTGGATCTATCTCTGCAGCATATATAAGCCACTCAATAGTAACCTTATCACAGAAGGTATCAGAATGGGAGACCTTTATGAGATACATGCATAATATTTGCATATATACAGCTTAAATTCTTCTCAAAATAATTTCACATTTTTAACAAAAGTTGGTAACAACTATAACTTTTATTTATTAAAAAATGTTAATCAAAGGAATTTTATTTTATTAATGTTATAATAATAGTCATTAATATTTATAAAATTTAATATTTCTGAACCATTTATAAAAACTTATTTCAATCACAGTTTGCCTATGTAACTATCCATTGATTAAAATTTATAAAAATTAAAACAGTTTTAAAAATGGGAAATCATGCCTAATCTTTATAAAATAAAAGATGATATTTATAATTTCTACCATTTAATTTTTTAAATTATACAAAGTTTTTAATTTCAGCTCCTGAATCAGGACAAATAGTAAGATTTTAGGACACTTTTTCAAATTTTAGGAATATCAGGACATGTCAATGTTAGAGGCCTGTTAAATATATTTATATAAAATATTAATTTTTTTAACTTTATTTGTATATTATATTTATAATATATATGCAATGTAAATCTGATGTTTTTATAATTATGTATTATATAATTCTGTATAATAATATTACTGATAAGTTGAAAGGTTTCATCTGACCTAAATTAAGTTTTCAAAATAAAAGTTTAATTTAAAAGTTATATAGACATAGTCAGGGCATGCAGGCTAGCCTAGCAGGTTCTATATTATTATATACTTATATTACTATGACTATATCTTTATTACTATGGACTTAGACTTTAGAGGTGTAAGTAAATTTTATAGAATTATATAATTGCCTATGCCATAGGCAATGGGCTATGGGCTAGCTATAGGCTTAGGCGATCCTTAAGATTAGACCCGTAAATTCCGAAATTTTTCAATAATAGTAAATATTTGTTTAAAATTATGTTTAGCGTTTATTTAGTTTATAATTTATTAATTAATTATTTATAAATTAATTATTATTTATATATTATATATATATTTTATATTATATATTATTTATATTATTATATTTTATATTATTTATATATTATTTATTCTAATTTATTATTATTAATTAATATAATTAATTAAATATGTATACTGGATCCGACATTATTATGAGTGAAATTTTTTGATTTTCATATAACATTTCATAAATACATGTTTTCTATGGATTTATTGACACTACTTTTAATATTTAATAAAAAACACTATTTTTAAAATTTCAGAATTTATGGGTCTAAACTTAACTTAAGGATAGCCTCATGCATGTCATTTTATGTCATTAATATAACCATGTCCATATTATTATTATTATAGTTGATCATTGTAAAAATAAATGTTACATTTGATTTGTTTTTCTATATTATAAGTAATCATATACATAGAGAGAAATTTGTATGTTATAATAATATTGAAATAATATATATAAAACATAACAATAATTAAAATTTTAAAAGGCAATATGATGATTGTTTTCAACACAAAATTAATATATTTTATTTTACTGCTAATTGCAATTTTATTTTAATGATATCTAAGACCAAGTACTGATATCTGTTCAAATTTGCTTGCTATTAAAATCCAAAATAATTTAGACTTATACATGAGCCATCATGGACACCATGCCCATGGCATGTAAATAAACCCTGGCATCCAAGATGGGCATTCAGGATGCCTTTGTAAGTCGAGTTTAATAACAATATTACGAAAGATTATTGCATTTCTATATAATATTGACTATTTTAATATACGTACATTATTATATAACATAATGACATATATTTATTAACATAATCGGATAGTTGTCATTAATGATACTGCAATCACAGTGTAAAAAACTTGAATTATAAATGACACTGCGACAATAGATAAAAGAAATGCTGATAAATGAAAACAAATAAGGGTCACTGAGAGGAATGCAAAAGAAAAACCACAATAAAATTTAAAGTTTATTACAATTTATTGACAAATTATTGCGTTATCGACAAAGCAGTTTCGAAACTTAATTTTTAAATAAATAAGCGTCACACTAAGAGTAATTATATAAACAAATTATTTCGTATAAAATATTTTTATTAATTTTTTTAATTTTGTTGAACACAAAAGCCGATACGCGTGAAAAGTGTAGATAGACAAATTGCCTAACGCGTGTATCATAATAAACCAGTTTTGGTTTTCAAATTAGTCGGTGTTTTTAAGATATTTTAATTTGTGATTAAGGATAAAAAAATACACAATTTTATAGCGAATTACACTTTAATTTTATTGAAATACGACAAATTTAGCCTCTATTCAACCATTTCCGTGCTGAAATAAAAGCGTCAACGAGGGATACCAATTACGATGTTGAATTAAGTTTAACCCGTTTCGGCTATGGATAAAAACCGATGCCTGTGTCCATTACTTGTGTAAAACCCGATTTTCGATGCCAAGAAACATATGCCTCTGTGAAACACCTGAGAAAAACCTGATTCCGAATAATCCGATGCTGATACAAAGTACTTGAGATAAAAACCGATTCCAATGCCGATGTCAATAAATTAATAATTAAAATTTATTTTACGTAGTTGTTATACTTTCAAAATAACTACAATTTGGTAAATCCGGCAAAAGAAATTACTTACCGGAAATACTTTTTAAGTATATTGTACTTACTCATATATTTTTAATTTGAATAAAAATTTAATAGAAATATTATAATTATATTTATAAAAATATTTCCGAGTAAATTATATTATAAAAATTGCAGGAATTATAAAATATTAGTTATTTTAACGGCTGCTAGAAGTATAAGAAATACGTTTATTTTATTACCTATATATATTTATTACTATTTTTCACTTACTACACCTATTTATTTATAATTATTATGCTAATTATATTATATCATTTTCTTGCGTTTCATACAAGATTCATATATCCCATTGATCTAAGAATCTGCATGGAGCAAGGTCCGTCCCGAAACCTATCCTATATACTATCTCAATGCGGTTGTAATAAATATAAGAAATGTCTTAATTAAAATTATCAAATTATTGATTTGAAAGCACATTCGACCTCCTGGTTTTTTAATTTAGTGCATATATTATTGTTTCAAATCAAGAGACTGAATAACAATCACAAAAATTCGCAAATCAGTGTAATATTCTCACCCCTGGCGCTGCATGACAAAAATTAAAAACAATTTAATTACAATGCAAATAGGTATATAGTGTTGTGATTAAAAAATATAGTTTTATTAAATTTTTCTACGCCTTTGTGCATGTACCAAGTTTTTACATGAACGATATATAACAAATGAGATGAGAATATAATACATTTGTTGTAAATTAATATTATCTGGATATAATATCATATCAGTTATAATAATATTTTCACGACATTTTGCGATTTTTTCCCCAGTATACAATATCGTAATATATTACTAAACAGTTTGAAATTTTTAAGTTTACTAAACAGAATTTAATTTAATGAAATCATACATTATAGTGAAATGCAAGAAAGGTTAAACCGACAATATCGATAATGACCTAAATTTAATTTTAAAAATTTCGATTAATAAACGGTTTACATACTTGAATTACTTGAAATATTTCCGTTTCTTGTCCATATTGTATTTTATAATCATGCCACAACACAATAAAATAAATAAAACCAAAGAACGCAGAAAAAACTGACCACAACCACCTCCTGCGAAGAAAACTGCACACTAAATTCAACACAATAACTTAAATCTTAAATGAAAATTGTTTGGCTTTAACTAGCCAATGAAATTTAGATACTGTTAAGTAATCGATTGGATATATAGTAAATATGCATAGAGCATTTTTATCTGGGTCAATAGAATTAGCCTAATGCCATATAATAATCAAGATTATGGAATTCTGTACTTATTTATACTTTATTTTGTAGTATAAATTGGGAATATATGTATTAATTGGAATCAATTGATTAAATAATGGTTTATTATTATCATTATGTTGTTTTGTAATTCGAACGATACTTGCAAGAATTTTCATTATAAATCGTATTGAAAATCGTAGGCCTATAGAGTGTTACGGTTTATTTTCAGTTATAAACAACAAATGAAGTGGATTACATTACAGTCACCGGTTAAGTTCTAGTTTTGAGTTTACGGTTTTAGAATTTTTGTATTTGATCTAAATTAATGCCTAAATTATGAAAATTAATTGTATTCGGGAGTTGTTTATATTTTAACTTGCATAGTTTGACCCCTACAAAAAAATTCTATTTGATCATATAATATCAAAATAAAACTACAAAAGCATATTAATATATTAAGTTACATATAGTATATATATAGTTCTGCATATATTTCCTTATTCGATATTAACTATTATATTGTCCACTAGATTTTTCAGAAAATACGACTATAAATATTAAAAATTAAATTATTAAATGTAACCAACAATTCTTGTCAGAAAATAGAACAAAAGAATGATCGAACGTATAATATGACATAACATTCTATGAAATGCAGCCGGTTATTTTTCTGTTAAATGTTAATAAATGTTTGCATTTCTTCTATAACCCAAGAATAATTAATTTAATTTTTTTACCTGTTGATGCCATACTTTACAGCATGGTATAGCCAGTAGTGAAAATTGCAAATGTTTAGTACAAAACCTACTAAATCGGTCATAAAATTAAAAAATATTAAATTTTTTAAATAAAATTTATATTTTTGGAAAAAGCAGCCAGCTCTTTATGGAATATTATATTGAAATGTATAATTTTGTAATCAATATTTTAATAGAATATAATAAATAAGTATTTTTCTTCATTGAAATATATTGTGGATAAATTGAAAAATGAAGGTTATTAGGTAATACCATGTAATAAATTAAAAAAAATTTTTTTTTCAACTTGACGTATATATCACGACATTTTTATAATAAAATATAATCGCTATAAATTGTTTATCTTACGAGTAAAATATAGAAATAAATTAGGCCTGTATATTTTTGTATCAAAAATGGAATCGAAATAAAAATAATGCATTCAAATTTCATATAATTAGTAAAAATAGTAATGATGTTAATATAGATTGTTCAAATCTATCGGAGACTACTAACTAACTATTTAGCATTTTTGATTATTCGTGACGATGACGTCATCATCTACCTTCGTTAGTAATTTTGAATGAAAAATACGTTTCTTGTTAAAAATATTCTTATTGAATATCATTTAAGCAATAAAAAAATCAAATCAATAACATGTTTTTGTGTAATTGCAATATGATATATCAATCAAGATAATGTGTATATTAATATATATATGTACAGCAATGAACAAAAGTGAGTAACACATTTTCAATCGCTAGCAACCAATTCAACATTATTGGGATTCATACATTTATCTTTACATTTACAGATAATTTTCAGTTTTATTTCTTCAACAGGTCGACCAGATAATATTGTGGTACGAGTTTACAGTGAAAAATTTCTCATCCAAAATCAAGAGGATCATCAATGGACTGTAGAGATAGAAATTCTGCAGAATTTCATAACATTATCTGAAAGTAGTCGAAGCGCTTTGTCAACGTGTATTGATATTTTTTCATCTATTATCACCCTAATGATGGAATCGTTAACATTTATTCTGGGAGAATTATTCGTGAAGATTATGTTTATGATAATTTATTTAGCTTTTGGAATTGGATGCGAAGCATACAAATAATTTGAAAGTCAGTGGCCAACTAGTTTCTACTTACCATTGATTAAGCGCATAAAAATTATATCGTCTGATAAAAAAGCTATAATATCGAATCCTAATGATACCAACCATCAACACCGAACTCCTATATGCACGAATTACCGGCATTATGGTGTCAAACAGGGCAACAGTCTCCATTGAAAGTTTTTTTTTATGAATGAGAATTAATATCACCCCATTCATTAAAATGAGGCTTTGGATTCTTATTTTGATGTAAGAGTGGATACTGACATCTTATACATTAAATTATAAATTAAGCAAATAATCATACAATATAAACTCGCATGTAATAGCTCATTTTAATTTCTTCAAAATGCATTGTACTATGGTTGGTTCCAACAAGTGCGCATTTTTGTGGAGTGAACATAACAAAGCAAAAGGGCTTCTTGAGTGTTAATTGCGTGATTTTTCTACATGGTATCATTTAATATATTAAACTATAAGTCGCACAAACAGGGACTCAGACCCAGGAAGCACAACCTTCAATTACCCACTCTAGTAGTATAGGAAGAGTCGATTCTGACTCACTTATAAATAGATTTATGAGTCATGGCTAAAAATAGACCGTAACCCCCCCCTACCCCCCCTACTCCCCCC
>JAUZND010037313.1:6730-21738 GCA_034780555.1 Coelogynopora nodosa
CCCCCCCCCCCCCCCCCCCCCCCCCAATCGAATGAATTAAAATGAGCATATAGATGGCCCTAAATAGGCAGCCAACTAAGTATCTGACTAGACAACTAATTATGTATTCAAAATCGCCGTAATGTTTTAAACGCCGTCATGTATTAAATGTATAGACAATATTTAACTACATAGGCTAAATACTGGTCAGGTGGGTCAATTTACCCCCCTTCCCACACATCTGGCTAAAAAGGCTTCCAAATGCGCCTGAAGCTTCTAAGCTTAATATTTTATAATTAAGTAAAATTATATTGATAATAGGCCTATCACATATTTTTTCAGAAGTGTATTTTCAGTTGTGTAACTTTCAACTAAGTTGATTGGTGGCATAGAGATGAAAACTAAGGGGAGAGACAGTTGTTTTCTTTGATCTCTCAATACCAAAACCAAACTATACCACAGTGACCATCGAATTGCAGTTTCTCCAGTATAGGCCTACCATCGATAATAATACTAAGTGGATCTATTTCAAATGATCGTAATATGCCGTAATGAGTCAAAAATATCATAGTGTATTCAGTTACAGCATTTAGACAAGTATTATACTATATTTGTTTCCATACATAGACAGACGTATATACTAGTATGTGTAAGTAATTATTATGTAAACACACAGATTAGGCGAAAACAGCCGATTGGAAATGATAAAGTAAGAAGACAGCTATATACAATGTACACTATATTTCGTGGAGTAAAATCTCAATGTATCGTGTATTATTGCTATAATATCAATATGAACACCAGGACAGAACTGGCCCGAAAATAATTATTTACAATATATATATATATAATTAATAAGTGTTCTTAATTATTCCTAATTAAGAACACCGCTTCATAACATGAAAAACGAACAAGGAGATTTTATAGAATAAATTAAAATACTTCTAATACAGCATTTATATGTTGTGACGTGTGCTTTCTCGGAGTATGCTTAAAGGATTAGATTTTTCTCTAAATGTTTCCTCATAAACAGTTAGTTCAGTAAAATAATAATTTAATATTGTTCAAAATTTCTGTATAATAAAATTGAAAAAGGTAAAATATTTATGCAACTTAACTGCTTCAAGCCGAATAAAGAAAAGGCCTTCAATACCCACTGAATTCGGACGCATGGGTCCGATGCATTGGGATTACAAAGAGACCGATTCGTTTACAACTTAAAATGGAATAGAATAAAATGTTAAAATATTTTTGTAACAATTCATAGAAAAGTAAAATTTAGTCCACATTATAAGAATATAGACCAAGTCGTGTCCGTGTTCTGTACACACTGTTATATAAATCTAACAAGCGATTCTTACCTCAACTCCCTTCTTGGTGATGTTGGAGTTTCCACCAATTCGTTCTTGATCGTTGAATTCACTCTCTCCGTGCTGTAATAGATTGTTGAGAAGATGAGATTTTTCACTATTAGTATATTAAAAGAGAAAATACTCTTAGTTTTGACACCCCATTGACGTTAAATACAACACATACTTTGAACGAAAAATCTAAATTTTCGAATTATTATCACAATGCTCTTAAAATCAGTCTTAAAATCTGTCTTAAAATCAATTAAGGTTGAGACAAATTTGGTTTGGATTTTATGTGAGCAAGTATAATAGCCCTAAGCAATCTGAGACACACTATAATGTGTTTACATTGATTTCTCGACTAAAACATAATTTTAAAAAAGAGATCGTAAGTAACATTACTTCAAAGAAATACAAACGAGTTTGGTAAATTTATAAAGCGGTTACAAAAATGATGGCATAAAATAAATATAGCAATGTTAAATGACAGCATTCACATTACCATAATTGGTACAAATAGACCTATTTAGAGGCTGTCTCTAAGTTTGCACTGCTCAGACACGACTATCTGACAGAAGATGATATGAGCTATTCTAAAGCAATCAATATCAATTATTTTTAGCCAGCGAAATATCAATCAATATAATAACATTGAAATAATCAAACAATATAGTAAATCAATATTAATTACATTGAAGTAACAAGCTGTTAGACGATGCAATGTTAAAGGTACGCATAGTTCTTATTAATACACTGAACAAACATATATATATATATATATATATATTAAAAATATATATTGTATATTATTTAACGCAAATCAATTGCAATATATCACGTATAACCACAGTAGCAAAATATTGGACAGTTTGTTTCGGATTAAATAGAAAAAAAATCTCACACATACAGTAATATCATGTGCGTTTGTCTAGATAGATCTACTTGAGAAATCAATTATATAAAAGCTTTATATCAGGAGTTTGACGCAAAGGAATTTTTTTATTTTAAACAAACTTTTAATATAGTTTTAAATATAAAAGATGAATTCTTAGTATATAATAATATAAGGCTACTCAAATAAGACTAACATGTCTATCAGGAGACATTTGAAGTCATCTTTTTAAATTAGACAAGGCTAACAGGTTTAAAGTGAACAATTTCGAATATACATAATTATGTGATATATTATGTTTCACATATTTCGAATATATTCTGAATATTTCATTGCAATAGGCAACAGTGTGGTTGTCAAGGCATAACACAACACCTGAACAGCAACGATATGCACCGCACCCTAAGGCAAGGGAAGGGAAGGGAGACAAACTGCGCAGTTTAAAAAAAACATACTGTGGGAAACTTTTGGTATTACAACAATGTAAATAACTGCATATCGATTTTCACCAAGTCTTGTTGCAAAAAAAGTTGAAAGACATCAACTTATATTAAAATTGTTTGAGTTTCTCTATAATACATATTAAAACAAAAATTACATTTTATCACAGTCTCGCGTTTGTTCTCATTGTATATCATTCGGTTGGAAGAAATGATTCCTGGCTATAACGAACTAAAGAAAGACTTGCAGTCGGCACTCACCCGTGATATATAGATGACCTTTTTACCAATGTGAATGTTCATGAGATAGTAGACAATGCGACACTGAATATTGCCTGAAAAGTACAGAGAGATATTTAAAGAAAATAAGTGATACACATCGAGATAAGAATTCGACGGCAACACATTGAAAACATGTCGCTCATAATATATAACCATAGTAAAACCCATGTTGAAGTAATACTTATTTATGCTCCTAAATATTTTTTGTTAAATCATGAGGTGTTCTTATTGATTGATCAACTACAATCTGTCAATTAGTGAACTACAGTAAACTGATACCTCGTAATGATTAGTTATTTATTGATGATATTTTTAGTGCTATTGATTAATGTAAATTAATTTTCAAAAATTCAATAGAGTACTATCTTTTAAATTACGATATTTTATTTAAACTGCTGCGGGTAACCAGTTAGAGTATTCTAAACGTTTTGACAATATACAATGTACTAATGATCTACTTTCTGGAATCTTTGAAAATTACATAGAATGTATAATATGTAGCATGAGTAGTGAACACAGAGAGGAGAACTATAATACATATAATAATAATATAGAAACATGTTCGATGCTAACTATTATAAAGATATTATAATCTGTGAATAAATTAGACTGTTAGCAACAATGAAACGGGAAAAGGTAGGCCTATTCTGATTCAACATCTCTGGCTACGCTCTAAAACCGACTTCAATATGACGTGTCGAATTGTATAAAATAATGTTTTTTTAAATGAACAAAATTCAAATATTAGATTCGTTTAGTCATTCTCATTTGTTGTTGTTGAATACCGTGAAATCTGAACAAATTGAATTTTTGAAATAGCTTTGTGTCACTCTTAACTACAATAAAAAATCGATTTTTATTATTTTAACTTTGATATTTCGAGATCAGAATAAAAGTATCGGGAGCACTTTATCCATGTGTGAAATTTCGGATGACTGAAATGCTTAATATCTCGCTCATGAAGGAAGAGTGGTTACCCGATAGTATTTTCTTAAAGGAACACAACAAGTTCCTTTAAGTTCCATAATTTCCTCTACATGAGTTTAAATAAGATCGAATCGTGATTATTGATCTCAGTAGATATGAATTCAACTTGATGCTTTACAATAAAAAATTGGATTTATAAAAGAGTCAAATTATGGACAATGATGAAACTTAAAAGTCGATTACAATTAGAAGAGTAATTCTTATTGTAAAGTAGAACTACCGAACCTCGCATACCTGTCCTCCTTGTCAATTATCCAATTAAAGGAAAAAATGTCACCTTCAAGGAATAATATAATATAAAACTCTCTTTCTGAGAGGAAAAAGGGGATCAATTTCTAGGAGGATAATGTTTTCAATGAAATGAGCTCTACTTATTAAACCTCAAATTTCCCAATTTGTTTGAAAATTGAAAAGTGAAGGCAACGATTATATAAATTGAAAATACATGCAAAACACAAAAATGGCATTATACTAATTTATAAATGAATCAAGTGATGAGCATTTAAAAAGAATAATTGGCAAACGATTGATATAGTTTTAAAATGTTTCAGTTTTAATACATAACCATGCCAATATAATTTTTATTTTATAAAATTGCCAATTTATTTACAACAATATTTTATAAGAATTTTAATTTTTTTTATCATTATTATGTACTAAAATCCCATGATTTAGTACGATGAATATAGTATTTTTGACTAAAAGAATATTTTTTTAATATTACAACATCTAAAAACCGCAAGTATTTCAATTATTGGTTCGGTATCCTAATTTACAATGTCCACCACTTCATAATCACGTACGAAAATACTATAACCCATTTTCTTCGTTCACAAGAATGTATTAAATGAAAATTAATTGTTTGAGCAAGTATGAATGATATTCAATATTTCAATGATCATGATTACTTCATTAATTTAATTAAGCAAATGTAGTAACAAAATCTGATGCAAGAAATCAAAAATGTAAACACTTGATATTTGGTTAATTATAATATTGATTCCCAAAGGAAATTTTATCACCTTAACATTGAATGGAACATATTTTGTATCTGTTGCTTTATTGATTATAATTTAATCGATGTCAAACCTCGCACAAGACGCCTACAAACGATTAAACCATATGCTAAATGACATTTTTAATTATAGTGAAGGAAAGTGAAAATAAATAAATTGATTTAATTGAGTGATAATGAATCCGATTTCTCTAAATTGTCTCAAAAGAAAGTTTTTTCGAAGGTAAGTTTCTCACCTTTTGTTTCTTCTGAATATTCTGTAAAATTTAAAGCAATTTGGTATTTCAAAATCATTTTGGGATAAAACCCATTCAAACAAAATAGACCGTTTCACTAGTTGAAGAACGATCAAAGGAGATTATTATATTTTACTTTAATTTACCCCTTTTGGTATATACTTTAATCTTTATATCTTTAATCTCATCTATATATTTATCTCACCATAAGGACCTTTTTGAAAATAGAAAGAAAAAAACATGAACAGTGTGCCATAGTTGAAGGTTAGTAGCTATTTCCACGAGAATACCACGAGTTGAAGTATCATGTTAAGTTATACAGAAAACAGTGATTTTATTAAAAAATATATAGACGTGCAAAATATTGTTTATTTAAGCAATACAGTATGTCAGTTCGTAATACACTCTGACGAGAATCTATATTTGAACATTCTAAGTGACAACTTTTAATTATAAAAGATTTGTGATTGTGTACCATCTTTTCATACAGAATTATCTATTCAAATTAGACAGGGTGTATTTTGTATCAAATCGTTCTCATTAAATAAGGTTTACACACCAATAGCTTAAAAATATGTATTTCAATTTTATGAGCAAAACCTATACGTTGATGAATAAATTATTATTAAGAAAATATATTTTTTAGATATGTCACGTTTATGAATCTTAGGGAATCTCAAAACAAAATAATATACAGTTAACTAAAAATAAAAGTTAGCCAGTAAAATGATAAAATAATTGCAAGACAAACAGCGATATAGACAAAGGAAGCAAGACAAAAGCTTGTTACTCCCGATCGCGATATCCATAGTCTAGTAAAATTGAAAAATCGTTTTAATAGATGTTTAACCAGAATTCTTCCTACTTAATTCTGTTTGTTGGGTACAACACAAAGAATAGAGTTAATGTTATTGTGCAATTGTCCTCGTAACGTAAACAGTGTACAACAGACGTCTAGACGTTATGAGGACAATTCTATTATGTCAAAATCAATACAAAAAAGCTTAACAAAATAAATATTAAATAAATATTTAACTAAATAAGATTAAAATTGGTCTTCATTTCCTGCTATAATCACTAATGTATTATTACAAAAAAATTGTAAAGCAAATTTAATATAACATACAATAATCCTCATTAGCGATACCAGAGTCTGGTACAGAAAATAAACACGCCAAACACCTAAGTATACTATAATTTGAACCATTAACATCAAATATAACTTTTATTTTATACAAAAATTAGATTAACGATGATAACTGAAACAGAAAGTATGTCGAATGATTTATAGACAATATTCGATTAATATAATTATTTTTAACATAATAGGTACATCTCGATTACAACTCACTTTTATTACAAATCAATATGTCTCTAGCAATTTACTTAGATCAACCTTTTAAAGAAAAGATCAAATGATTCTTTTTTCCAAACCCCGATTTGTGATTGAATTTTTTTAGAATTGTTATTTTTATTCATAATGCTGACCAAGAATGATGGACCCACCTTTGATTCTGTTGGCAACGTATTTCTGGCCAAGATTGTAGATCTTGAGGAAGGGTACCTCCGACTCTCCCCCGAACTCATCTAGTGTCTCGTAGACCTGCTCGTAATGCTTGATGCGCTGGAGGAAGTCCTGCACCGCCTCGTCTGGGGTCATTTTGTCGTAGTCGGGGTTGCCGATCTTCACCTCCTGTCAGCGGGAAGGGAGACAAACACGGATCAGGGTGGCAGCGTTTTATTTTTAAAAATTCCAATATATTCGAGTATACTGGAAAACTAATTCGAATACCGAGGGATTGGAATCATAAACTAATATATTCAATTCATTGTTTAATTTTATATTTTAAAAGATTCTTAGAATGTATGCGTTAGAACAAGAAACAATTGATTTACACTGTAAAAATGATAAGCATAATATAAAATGTTAACACAATATATTTATAAGCAACATTAAGTAAAACTATATAATGTATTAATGTCTATGAAAAATTGTATTGAACTATGTTGTAATAATGTCTATGAAAAATTGTAATGAAATATGTTTTATTAATGTCAATTTCTATGCCTTTTCTTCTTTTTGTTAATGTTTGAAGAGCAGCTTCTGTAAATAACTAAATTCCAGTTTTTTCATTGAATTCTCAAAATTCCCAGTTTTTACCAGGGTTTTCCGGTGGCTTAAGCATTTTCCAGGTTTTTCCCGGTCATTATTATGGTCATATTAACCCTGTTATTATAAGTGGTATTGTTGTGGAATTTTATTTTAAATAAAGCTATTTTTTAATAACAAATAATGAAACGATACGTAATTTTCAATATTTTACATTACCATGACAATTATTCAGCGTATTATTATTATTATTATGATACAAACAATATCTATAATATAACGTTCCAACATAAAAACATGTTATTTGAAACTCTGAAGAGCACTATCTTATGTCTAATCATTCTGATTATACTGCCGCAACGTTTTGTTTGCTACAATCCACATAGAAATCAGAAAATGCAACATAATATATTTAATGAATACAGCGTGAAACAAATTTTTTATTCTGCTGTATTACAGAAAGAATTTTACAAAATATCAAACGCTGACTAAAATAAGAATTAAAGGACTTTTATTAGAATTCTACGTCCTTCTTTTATTCTAGAATTTCATGGGCTGTATAAAAATTCAGAGATTTTTTAACCATTTTAAAGATTCGTATGAAATCTAAACATTACGATTTACAGCAGAACTACAAAATTGGTAACTCGAGGCGAAATAAAAATAGTCTCATGAGTTTACTATATATAGTTACGTACACATGATATATAATTATCAGTTACTTCCATATATAGAGACTATAATTATGGCTTCTCTGAATTTACTCCGACTCACGAATGCTATATTGAAGCTCCATATTAACTACTAGGTTTATTTAAGAATGCTGCAAAATAAATTCATAAAACTTTCCACTATGTACACTATATTATGTAAAAATAATACTCAATAAAAAAGCATTACCAAATTTGATATATTTGCAGACAACTCAGCTAGAATTATGTTATGAAAACTTTATTAACAGTGACATATTATACAGATTATTTTGCAGACTTCACCGTGTCAAGACTCAACTTAGACAAACATTTGCTTTATTGATGCTAATATTTCATAACAATCAAATTGTTTGCAGTATATTATATACTATGAAAACTTTATTTACTAGATTTCTGGTGATTGCTTTGCAGTGAATATTCTCAAATTGACATCTGGTTGATGACGTCTGCTATTTCATAGAAATTGAAGTGTTTACAAGTGTCTCTATATTGACATTTTTCAGTCTGAAATACTATTTAAGTCAATTGACGGATATAGGCATCATTCTTGCAAATAAAAAACAGACATATCACAACATTGTTCATTTTACTTAGAAGACGGTAAAAATATTTGATTAGTGTTTAACATTCAATGGTATCATATCATAGCCGATTTATGAAATATGTGATAATCTATGTTTCAAGCGGGATTCAAATATTGTTCAAGGTTTGAAACGTCTTACTTTAGCTAGAACACTTATAGCGACACTGTTTCTGTACCTTATACTGATGCTTTCTTGGTAGGTTCGACAAGTTGGATATTATGAAGTTATTCATATATAATAACGTGCTAATTTTAAGAAAAATATGTACGACACTCGTTGATAACCTAATAACCAAGACCTTATTCGATGAATTAATTTGAAATATTAATTTAAGATTAACTTAATAATGCTTTCATGTCTATCTACATTTTGCTGGCGACACTATTGATCTGTATTAACTCAGCAAACTGCTCACAATTTTCGCTTCATGAAAGAATGGATCGATTCAAAAATCAATAACAGATTTTTAGAATAGGAATATATGCCACAAATTGCAGATAATACGTTTGGCTTAATATTAATGCGTGTCATACCTTGTAATATATTGTATGAATAGCTTTGATATAATTAATACACTACAATGCAGAAATAAAGTAATTATTGTATAATTACAACTTTTTCCAACCGAAGTAGAAGAGAAAATTAACAAAAATGAAGTTCAGCCTAGATTATAATATAAAACGTTATGTGACAAATAGGGAAAAAGTAGACAAACGTATTCTAAGAGATAATTTGACAAAGTATACAATATAAATAAAGCTAAGGCATTATAAAATAACTAATGACATTTTCTAGAATTATATTCAATAATTTAGTCTAAAATATTTTAAATCTCAAACAAATTTAAAAAATACGGTCATTGGAAAAACCATAAAATATGGTTTTCTTTTTTATTTTAATTAATTTGTTTTGTAGTATTAATAACTTTTTTATATTGCACAGACAACCTATTACATTTTAACCTGACTTAATGGCTACACAAACACAAACCATAAATACAAAAACTATTATTAATATATCCACGTCGAGTAAAGAGATTTTTTTAGTTAGTATATCACTCAAACTATTTACTAACATAAAGAACAACACAATAATTTTGAATAGGTAGAGTAAATAATATTTTATAATTGTATAAATTAAGCTGAAACAGTAATTTACATATAATTAAATTAATCAAACTACCTTAAAATAAAACCATCAAAGTATATTTAAAATGGGGATACTTTCAAAGGATTTTCTAGGATGACTGCCTATTTTATAGGACAATTTTAAAATAGTATATTTTCTGTAAATCAAGGACTTTAGGGCCATTGCCAATAATAGTACAATAAAAAAGCAACATAACGCAATGTCAAAAGATTACCTAATTAAAAGTCAGTTTATATGTAGATAATCAGTTTATATGTAGAAAGACAGTTTATTTAAGGAAAGTATGGATTTTATTGTTTTTACGTATTCGTATTCTAGTAAATTGATAATAATACAGACAGCCGTCTATTTGTTTAAACATTTATTATTACTTTTTAATTGATTAAATATAAAGAAATGTTTGGTGCATGTAACGCATGAATGTAAGCAAATAATAAGTAGGTATTAGTGTGTCGAAACAGAGATATATTTACACGGTTGACAAAATGGCCTCGGGCCTCACCACGATAGAAAACCCCGCAGAGAAAACTTAAATAATTCTAAAAAAGCAGAAGAGTGAGCAGGATACAGCCCCTACCCGGATGCTCTCTTCAATAATTTGCTGATCAGTGCAGATGGACTCGACAAAGAAGAGCTTGAAGCGGTTCTCGTTGCACTGTTCGATGAGCCAGTTGCGCCGATCCCGAGTGGTGTTGGTGGCGTCGAACAGGCCGATCTCCCCACCGTCGTGCAGCCAGTTGGCCATGTCCTCGAAGGCGTCGGCCGCAATCTGTCTGAAGTGTGAAAGGATCAGTTACAGTTGACTACAGCTCCTGGTCACACCGATTGGGCGAACTCATATTATGGGCAAGCATCTATTCTGTACATGTGGCGGCTTTAAACGAGGAAGGGCCAAATCGTGATCCGGTATCGGCACTCTCATAAATTCCGATTAATATATTAAATTGTTTTACTAATCAAGCAAAAATTGATCATTTCTTTTAGAAGGCGGGTTATCTTCGAGTTATTATCAGAAGTCATCAAACTATATAAAAAAGATAGCATGCTAAACATTTTCACGGGAATAAATCTAACGAAAGTTTCCATGTAATATAAATGCTAAGATCGTGACAATTTGGTATACAATAAACAACAAAAAGTGAAGGATTATAACGCCATTGCGCATTCAAGCTGAACACTGGGTGCTATAGGATGACCGGATAACGATTTGGTTAGGATCTGATAACAATTATTTTGATATAAAAGGAAAAGTAATATTGATATGAAGAAAATTATAATAAACTAAATAAAACATATAAAAATAGCCAGTTATCTTTTAATTAATATGTCCTATAATTTTAATAAAAAATGAAGAATTTTTTATGCATTCCAATATTTCTAGTTATGACTTGTTTCAGTTAAACTTTAACCATTCTCAAAAGACGAAAGTAAAATAGTAAACAAACATAAAAAGTAATGCAGACAAACGGGCGAAATTAAAAATCGAATTATAATGAAGAAGAATGAAAATCTTACAATGGTGAAAACAGTCATATTAATTAAAAATGTATTTGTTGGCTAATTACAGTTATTATTTTTCGTGTCTATTATATAGAAAACTTATACGGTTTAATAAAATCGAACCATCTCAGACAACGAATTATAGACACCAAGTATAGCAGGTTCTATGAACAAACATTTGGCAACTTGTGATGGTTGTGCTACCTATTCCTTAGATATTTTTCTTTAATAGACACGACACGAAAAATAATAACTGTAAATTAGCAATTAAGGAAGCTCTCCATATAAAATCTTATGTTCCTTCCCTTAATATATCTCTGTCTAATCCAGTATTTTTTCATAAAAGATTTTAATTAATGATTATTTTTCTCATTGTAAGATTTTTATTATTTTTTCATTATAATTCGATCTGTAATTTGCCTTGTTTGACTACAATGTAGACTCTTATACATTATGTTATTATGTTTCGTCTACTTTTTACTTTTGTTTTTTGAGAATGATTATATTTCAGAAATAGAACTATTCGAATGCATAAAACCTACTTCGTTTTCTAAATCTTGTTTATTTTATATATTCTGCTTTATTGCATTCTAATAGTAAATATATATTTTTGAAGTAAACTAAACACCTCTAATATATATATATATAGCATAATAAAATTCTATTCGTAATGCATAATTTGACTTTTCCAAATAGTATGGTGATTTCAATATTATTGGATAGCATCAGTAGTACGCTAGTTGCAAAAAAACTTGATATTAGTTGATATAGATTAATTAAATAAAATAATGTTTTAATACAAATTAGAATGATAATAAGAATTAAAATATTATAAATGACTATTCTACTACATATTTATTGAAAGATTTCATCTTATAATGTGTCTAATCCACAAATTTAAATAAAAATATTAATTAAAATAGTTTAAAAAAAATTATAATCGATTATTATCACAATATTCATAAATATTTAAATTTATGGATTATAGACATCATAATATGAATGAAATCTTTGAATAAATATGTAGAGCGGAATGCTCAATTATATGATTGAATGAAAAATTATTAGGTTATAATTATCCAGCTATGTGAACTAATATCAAGTCGATATACAACTAAAATATGTACTACTGAAGGGATCCAATAAGATCGAAAGCGGTAAAGTACTTAGAGAAGTTAAATTATGCATTATGAAATAGTATTATAGGCCTACTATTAGTATTACACCTGTGTTCGGTACCCATATATATATATTTTTACGTTTAAAATATAATTATAATCATGGCGATTTATAAATTCGATTCTATTTAATTAGAATTAATATCAAGTTACTGACATAAAACCTGTTCTGTTGCAATTGCAGATATATTCAAAAATTATTTAAATAAAATTTTTATCAGAACAACTATTTGTGCATAAAAGAATTGTATAAAAGTGCAAAGTTCAGCTACAACAATGAGCCAGTTCAATTACACATATAGTGAAATACCATCTTTTCTACATTTTCGTAGCTATACCAATTATTGTAATAAATTATACATTAATGCAACAGGCCTAAAACATCAAATTATGTTCATGCTTGCAAGAACGGTAGAAACCAAACAGCTGGGTTCAATAAAAACAAAAGCGTTGACTGCAAACAAAACGATATATAACAATGAATGTGAGCAACAGAAAATATAAGCATAGGTGTAACAAAAGTACTCCCTTTTATAAGTCAAATGGCTGACATAATTCAAAAAGATATTTAAATATACGGTATTTATACATGTTATATATTAATAATTTAATAGATAAAGTTATCAACAAAAATTAATTCGTTCAATCTATAGGCAATTATATCAAAGTGAAACATTAAGAGAGAAAAAGAAAAATGGGTCCCAGTTTTAGATATAAAACAAATTTATTTAATATTATGGTGTATAGTTTACCACGGACAGCGGGAAATCGCTTATAGCATATTAACTGACTTATATAATTCTGAAACATTCTTAGACAATGTTATTTTCTATTTAAAATTATTTTGAAACTTCTGATGTCAAAGTTTAACACGTAACTAACATGTTAATGACGTCATCAACCTTTGAAACACTTCCATTCCTATTTTTTTCAATCATAATGTAAAATATTTTTTAACAATATTTAAATATGGGAAATATTCATAGAATATTAACTTTGATGACAATTTATACAACTTTTTTTTATTAATTATCAGAAAACGGACCATTTAATTTACATTTGATTCATGCAATAAAAATATTTGTGTTGTTAAAAATTTATGGTTGCAATTACTTTATGTTACCCGGCTACAGTTAAAATTATAAAAAGATTGATAATACATTAACAAAAACGAATATTTTATACAGTTTAAGTTTTGTGTTATGAGTCAAAACTAATGAATTTTGCTAAATATATTTAATTATATAACAAAGTTAGAACTGTAAATGGTTATTCTGAACGTGTAGGAAGAAATAATATTATTTGACCAACAACTGAGAGTACATTTTTAAAATAAAATTTTTCAATTAGACTTTTTAAATTGTTATTTAAATTGTAAAAAAATTCAACACGATATCATAACATTCGGAAAAAAATTGTGTATGTTACAAAATTTGAAAAATATCAAATGCAATTTTTAAAAATATAGAGCTTACTTCAGCAAAAATTGAAAATGAGTCACCAACGTTATCATGGTTATAAAAAGTAGTTTAGATTATACATAGAATAAAAATTAAAGAAAAATACAACGTAGTGCAGAAAAAGCTCCAATATAAGTTTAATTTGTGAATGTTTTAATACGCCAACCAGGGTTTAAGAAAAGGAGATTTGATATATGATATATCCGTGATATCAGTTCTAATGCAACCTTATCGATTTATGCAACTTGTTCTAGCATTATATTGTACATGTTGAGTAACACGGGACCATTATGATATTTATCAATTATGTGATAAATAAGTCATAAATATTACATAAATTTTATGACACAAATATGGGTCAAGTAGGTTACATAGGATTACGTGCAGCAAAATACATAGATAATACCTAACTTCTTAATAACTCAAGGAAATCAAAGTTTTAGGAGAAGGAATTATATACATTGAATGACTCCACTCTTGTATTATATAAAACAACACTATTTTGATCAACTGTTTCAGCCAATTTAAGAAATAGATTTTGATATTTTACTCACTTCCTCTTCACCTCTTAATGATTAATTATATATTGAGGAAACTAACTAGCAAAATTGGCATTTATTAAATCATATTTGACCATGAATTAAAAGCAATTAATATTATTGAAAGGAAATAAGGTATATCATTAATGTCAATAACAAATGACAGTATTGCTGATGAATAATGACACACCCAGTTACATTATAATATTTAATACTTTAGAAGAAAGCGGAGACACACACACAAGAGGACGTGACCGCGTCTATTATTGTTAAAATAGTCAAAATAAACATTTAAACAGGAAATGTTAATCAAAAAAGGATAGAGTCGTGTCAAACTGGTACCAATTTGTGTTTCGTTCCTGGAATTTATTTTACTACTTTTTAAAAAGACAAAAAACTGTAGTTACAAACATAATGTATGTATTCTGTCCGAAGCTGATAGTATCGTCACTTTTTCAATCAATATTTATACAATATTCTAGACATTTAGAAATGATGTACTAATGAATGTCAGCAGTATAGGAAGAGTGGATTCGACCGCAGTTATAAATAGATTTGTGAGTCATGGCTAAAAATAGACCATACCCCCCCT
>JAUZND010037324.1:0-21734 GCA_034780555.1 Coelogynopora nodosa
CTTGGATTGGTCATAGAAGTTCAATTGACAATAAATAAACAATTGGTGAACTAGATAACCATTGTTTAGGATAGTGAATGTCAGTATCTACAGCAGTGAGTCTTTCTATACTCTTTTTTTAAATGTATATTTGTATTTATTATAGTTGTTCATATTATTGTATTTTATTAAAAAAATGATGTCTAAATTTTATAAACCTTCACCAATTTAAAATTTGTCTTCTCTTTTTAATTGAACAATTCATGTATATTTAAGAAACTATGCTAATTGTTATTCCAAACAATATAATTATTAGATATTAAAAATGGTTTTTTTCCGGACACCATACATAGTCATAAAGTCTTATATGATAAGTATGCTTAAAAACAAAACGATTTTATTTGTTTTAAATCATATTTCCAAAGTTGTCCCAATGCCCATGTTGACTTTACAAATAGGATGAGATGGAAATTGGATATCATTCGACCACAACAAACTCGTTGTTTGTTATTGTTTCTTCTCCCGACTCGAGAATTCTCATATGTGTCGGCCTATATGCGGCCGATGTCTAGAGGAAAACAAAAATCTGGTCACTATTCAGTTTCTCAGCTTTATGGTTGGGATTGTCAAAGGCTCTCTTTCTGTGTTCTCTTCACCTGTCACAGTGGATGATAAGATGGTCGACTGTTTCTTCTTCAGCTTCGCATTCGTCACAGAATGGACTAGGTTCCTTTCCCATTCTGTATCTACATATTTTTATCAGCATATAGTGTCCTGTTCGCAGTTGTGCCAGCGTTGTTCTTTCTCTTTTTCTCAGTTTCCCTTCTTCTTCTTTACTCCTGGCCTTCCTCCTCTGAATGAATCTTTACATTTTTTGGAATGTCTACAGATCAATTTCTTATCTGTTCTGTAGTTCAGCGAAACTTCGTTTTGGTCTACATAGTTGCGGCTTCCTTTGCAAGTATATTCGCTGCTCAGTAACCAGGGGTGTTCCCATATGGATATGGTTGGTACCCACTGTATATATGTATAGTGCATTCCTTGTTAATTTATTGTATTTTTATCATGTTCACATAACTTCTGTCTCATAATTTCTACTTTATATTTTTCTACTTATATTTTATACTTTATAAATTTCTCCCTATATAACTGTTGGATACTGCTTTTGCTGTTAGTCAGGATGATGATTCGTGTGCACTGCTTGATATCTTTTGTTTTTATTAAGTAAAAAGTCATTTGTTTTGTAGATATTTAAGCTATTAAACTAAAACACCACTCTCCTATTGGTACTTTCAGCTCTAGGTGTTCCGTGTTCTGGTATTGTTTGATGTCAACCTTGGCTCCACTCCCTACTCCTTTTTGATTTTGTCCCGTTGATGCATCAGTCCATATTAATGAGTTAGCAATTTCCAGCTGTAGCGTTTGCAGTGCTATATGTCTGCAGACATGTCTTCAGCTGTGTGATGTCAAATAGTCTCGTATTACTTTCTTTCTTACTGCACATTTCAATCAACTGCATTTGCAGAGTAATATTGTCTTCCTGTTTTCACGGTGGTGTTTTTGGAAATTGAAGGACCATGGTTCTTTTGGGAATTCATCGATTCCAATTTGCTCGCTCTTTTCCTCGAATTTCTTTCTTATTTTTCTTTTTTTCATGGTCTATTTTATGTCTTTTATGGCTAGTTGAAGGACTGGTTTTACTGGGAATGAATGCACTTGCTGTGTAGAATTTTCTTCTTACTTTAGTTGGTTCCAGTTTCGCTTCTTAAAGAAGACTTTTTGTTGGCGTGTTTCTGTAACTGTAATATTCCGTTATTTCTCTTTGCCGCTTAGTTTTGTAACTTTTATATCTTTTCGAGGTTAATGTCGCTCGAAACGGTTTGCCAACTTGCTGCAGAGTAGTCTGAGATGGATCTGATGTATCCCATGTAAAGTGTTCTCAGGTTCTTGTTTCTGCAACCTCATTTTTTATGTGAAACCATTTAATTTAAAATCACTTTAAAGCTGTTCTTCATTCTTTTCTGTATATCGTTTATAAGCAATTTGCTCAGCGTACGTCATCCAGTCGAATTTAATTCCGATGAATTTGGGATTACTGTTTCTTTGTATTTCCTTTTTGTCAATTTTTAGAGAGCCGTTCCTTTTGCTTCTTTGTTCCATATTGTGAACAGTATGTATTCGCATTTATTGGCGTTGATACGGATCGCTAACTGCTTTGCTGCACTCATCAATAGTTGTCAATACTTTTCTCATTTTTGCTTCGCATTTTTTCGGTGTTGTTCCCTGCATCCATAACACAAGATCGTCAGCAAAGAGACTCGCTTTTATTTCTGAATCCAGGATAGCCGTAATATCATTTATAAACAGGGTGAAGTGCTTAGGTGATATGACGCCACCCTAAGGCACACCCTTCTTGATCTTGATGTATTTGCTCTGCACTCTTTCCATTTTTACATTCGCTTTCCTGTCGGTGAGGAAGTCCTGTATCCAATTGGTCATGCATGTTGGCATCTTATATTGTACCAGCTTACTTAGTAATCCAAATCTCCAGATAGTGTCAAAAAGCTCGACTGAAATCGATTAATACCATTAGTGTTTTTAAGCTCTTTCTTTTCTTTTTTGTACTGAACCCATCCATGACGTTTTGTTTTGTACTAACCAGTTGGTCCTCAGTTGATCTGTGTGTTTCAAAACCTGCTTCATCTGCATTTATCAGGTTCTTTTGCTTTATGAAACGACTAAACCTTTTAAGTACTAATTTTTCTATTTCCATGAGTTGTAGTGTCTGTAGCTTCCAGGATCTGACTTTGTTTTTTTGGTTTCAAAATAATGATTATAATTACTCCTCTCTATGCTTCTAATATCAAAGAATTAAAAAAAAGACTCTGAATAACTTCTTGTCCGTTTTATTCAATGTTTTTTAATAGTTCGTTGGCCACTTTGTTCCCCCAGGAGACTTAGTATTATCTATTTTAATCAGTGCATCTGGGAGTTCTTGTTTACAGAATGTTAAGTATTCCTCTGTCTCCTTTGCATGTTGTGCATTGCTTTTTCATGTCTTTAAAAACCTTTCTTTTTATCTTCGTGATCCTGAGAATACTAGTGTTTCCTTTCAATGTACTCACTTTTCGGTATGCTTCTGACAAGCATTTCACTTTGTCTTTCGGTTTAGTTTGATGTTCCCATTTTATTTTATTGCTGATGTCTTTTCTTTCCTTCTATTGCTTTTATATTTTTTTTAGAAAAAACTCGTCGTCCACTCCAATTGACCATTTTTAATCCATAAACCACATATGTTACGCTTGACTTCGCCATATAGAACTGCATTATTTGTAGCCCGTAAATCACCAAGTGGAAAGTCACAAGGGCCCGATGAGGTTACTGTTGAAGTGTTGCGCATACCATTTATGGCCTAATTTGTTCTCACAATCATAAACAATGGGCTGAATGGGGGTGACCCACCAACAGAATGGAAGATGTCGAATATCACTGCCATTCCTAAGAAACCTGGAACGACAAAGCTCGAGAAACACAGAGCCATATCGTTAATGTCGTGTACGGCAAAACTATACAATAAAATACTTTTACAGAGACTGCAGCCTGTAATTGATCCATACCTACACCAAAGGCAAACGGTTTCGGACCTAAACGCGGCACTATTCAACAAATATTAGTTGTCAGAAGGGTCGTAGAAGAGACAGATACACACACCTTAGACCTGATCATAGTCTTCATAGATTTTAAAAAGGCGTTCGATACCGTCTTGCGTGAGGTTCTCCCAAAAATCTTAGAAGCTTACAATGTCCCAAAGCCAGTTATTCACGCATGCTGCTCACTGTACAAAGGCACTATAGCGACAATCCTAACTTCTGATGGTCTCACTCGCTCCTTTCTAACGACGTCTGATGTCTTTCAAGGCGATACTCTAGCGCCGTTCCCGGAAGGAAGCGTTTTCCCTCTTTCAAGAAGACGCAGCTCCAGGCATTTAGAAAAATGGCTCGCCATTCTCGCATATGCAGATGACATCGTTCTAACCGCCTCAACTACCCAATCCGCTCAACAACTTTTCTCTAACCTGGCCTCAGTCGCATCCAAAGTTTGTCTACAGGTAAATTTCACCAAAACGGAAGTGACGTCAATACTAACAAAATGTACGCTAACATTTACTTTTATGACCCCGATGGAGAAAGAATTTCCCTCCCAAAGTGTCCCGATTTCAAATACCTGGGCGACTGGATCATCGACTGTCGCTAAGGACTTTTCCTATCGTAGAGCCTTGGCCTGGGCAGCTGTGTCTCGGCTGAAGCCTATCTGAGGCTCTCAGTCTCTGCCTTCCTTCTTGATAACTTGGCTTTTCAAATCCAAAGTAGAGAAAGTGCTCCTCTACAACTCCGAGACGTGGAACGTCAAAGACAGCATGAAACGGCAACTCGAGAGTGCGCACTCCCATCTCCTCCGAGTCGCCTACAAAATCCTCTGGCGAAACCGTGTTAGCAACAAGACCCTCTTCGAAAGGGCAAATCTGCGACTGGCAAGCGAGCTGGTGAGAATGTGTTGAGTGAAACTAGTCGGCACACAATCCGCTCTGAGCCTTCTTGCCCTCAAACGTTCCACCAAGTAATCCTGTGGACATGCGAAGCAATACGTTGAAGAGACCAAGGTCGCTGTTTCTTCTATATAAGCAACCTAATGAGAGACACGGCGGCCCCTGAAACAAATCCCTCCAGTGTAAAAGAACATATCGTGAGGCAAATCTGTTAACCTAATTTACCATAACCTTTGTTTCTTCTGTAACTTAACTGTTAAAGTTGTAATATAATAATATTATTTTCTGCCCGATAACGCTTTCCGTTGTTGCATCATATTCAATAAGATAAGAAAGATATTTATAATTATTTCATTTACAAATATTCTTTAATGGTATACACATACATTAAAAAATAAATTAATGACACCTTTCTTTGTGCATTTTTGGATAATTGGTGCTGTTAACGTTGCCTAATTATTGCTACATATCTAATTATTTTTGAAAATAATAAATTTATAACTTATAGTTTTTAGTTTAATAAATATCGCATTAAATAGAAAACACTTTTTTTAAATTAATTGTTGTACATTCACAAAGAAAGGTGTCATTAATTTATTTTTTAATACTCAGAACAGTAAAATATAATTTTTAAAATTATTTTATCTTGTACATTACGATATATATAAAGTCGCAGAACAGTCAATTAGTTACGTTTGAAGATCGTGTCAAACTATAATTAGCATTCAATTGAAACATTCAGAAATGTTGCATAATTTTTCTTCGATGTGAAAGCGGACTGAAAATGTTTCGTTTCAAAATTGAACTTCGTGTAAATTATTTTCTGATCGCGTCAAAGATACATGATTAGGATTAATAAAAATTCAAACTCAGTAGTAATAGATTATTCAATAGAGTAGTGATATTGGATTGTTATGGTTCCAATACGAGCACGAAATGCTAGAATAAAAATATTATTTATATTGATAAAAGAATTTACGTACCTTTTAAATTAAAAAAGTGTAAAGCAATTAACGAGACCGTTAAGATTAATGAAAATAGGTAATGAAGTTTATTTATTAATAAATTTAAATCCCAAAAGATGACAAAACATATATCTATAAAAACCTAATGTTTAATAATGGAATATGTTGGAGGGGACTTATCTCTACATAACTCATCCTATCTAAATGATTAAATATGGTGTGTGACTGCATGGCAACATAATATTAATGTCATAATAAATTGTTATAAAAAAATAACTTGAATACTTAATTAATATTTATTGACGGCATCTTTTGAAAAGTATAAGTATTATCTTCTATTCAGTTAACACTTTTCGAAATAAATTAATATTTAGTCTAAAAAGTTATAAGTTTGCTGTGAGAATCGAAGAAGATTGTAAATTAAATATCATTCGTGTTGTCTTCGATTAAAAAAAGATTAAAAATTCGTTTATTTTATGCAATGTGTTTTAATTTAAATCAGCAATTATTCGTTTGTTAAAACGTTAAATTGTACACTAACATTGATTTTGGAAATCATTACCTAAAATGGAATACACACCTAGTATAGGCTACTGGAAACCATATCCCGTAATTTCTTTCCAATATCATCAAAACTAATATACTAGTAATAACAAAACAATACCAATTCAAAGAACATGAATTAAAAAATAAATTTTAACAATACGATAAGATTGAGGGATAAATAATGATTTTGAGGATATCTTAGTTAAATAGTAAGAAATAAAAAGTAACAAGAAGCATTCAATAAAAAATGTGGTCAAAAACTGACGGGCGTTATGTAAAGTCAAGAAGTCATGAAGAAGTTGTGGGAATAAATTGTATCTCAATATATCTTATAATCAAAATATAATATTTTATTAATAAAGCAGTTAAAACTAGTAAAACAATACAATATGAATAATAATTCGATTTTCTACATAATAATTTAGCAAAAAGTAAATTCTCCATATTTTTAGTGTGTTAAAATTGCAGAGTGATTGTTAAGGTTTCAGTACACGACCAATAAAAACTGGATTGGATTTTTTATGGACAATAGCCACCAGAAATGGGTGGTCAACATTGAACATTTTAGGTGGAGGTCGCATCGAATATCTCGTCATTGTTACAGCTGTAGCTGCTGCTGCTTCTGCACCAGATTCGTCAAGCTAAAAGTGGAAAGTGCGCAGAGTTTACAATTTGGAAAAATAGTTTTTTGTTTTGTTTTAAGTTCAAAAAGATTATATTTTAATTTGAATAAACAACAAAACATTGCAAACTAATATCTTTTTATTTAACGCAAGTATATATTGAATATTAAATAATTTTTAAATTAAATTTCTGTCACGATGTTTTTTAGTCATTTAAAAGATAGGTACATCTATTCTAAGGCTAGTGGTAATAGTAATTACTATTTTCATAATTTACATGATAAATATATTTACTAACAGGAATTGCGTCAACTCGATAATATAATTAAAAGTATATATTAAACAATATACTTTTTTTGTATAATGTGAGATACTATTTTGTTTTATAAGAGATATCTAATTTTCTATTAACTAATTGACCTTTATTCGTAAATACAAGAATCCCTTTGGTCTGATAGAAAATTTAGCCAAAACAATTCAACATATATATCTCAGGGACTACTAATAAACTTATTCACAATTAATTATTCATTACAAAATTAGCCATACCAAACCGAAATACACTTACAATATCGAAATATCTTCACTAACGATTTAGGTCTGTTATTGGTGATATAATTAATTCAAATTAGCACAGAGATGTTGAATGTATGTTTTATAAATATGTATCTAATGTGTGTCTAGCAAAAGTGTTATATCATTTTAAAATTTTATATAACATGTTAAAATATTCTACATCTGAGAAATATGTTATACATATTTAACAATATATTATAAATAATATAGATAAACATATATACACAAATATATACAAACAAGTAATATACATATATTTGTATATTAAAAATAAGAAGCTTCAACTATTAATAACATCTTATCAATATTCAAAATATCTACAAAAATAATTATTAAATTGTTAAAGATTTAAAAATATTTCTACAGATCTAATTATATTTGTAAAATAATAAATTAATAGGTATATAAGATTCTTGATCCCTATATGCAGTATTAGATAAAATACAATAAGAAGAAATAGCGCTTGCTACAAAATAGTTATAATTGATAGCAAATTTTCGAAGTAAATTCCTAGTCACGCGGACTAAACGAATAATTTTAGACAACAGTTAACATACCGGTATTTAATACTAAAAACAGTCATGTGCTAAGCATATATCTGCAGTGGTCAAATCACAGAAGAGTAGTAGAACAGACAGGTATGTATGTTAGTAATGTAAAATGTCAAACATTGATGAATGAGAGATATAATCTGTGTAAATGGGAGAGTTGTAAGCGAAGATAGTAAATCAAAGATTACAAAGATATTTGGTTGTCAGCCACTATAAAGTACATAAAGCCACCTATGTAGGCCTACTTTATAGTGGCTTACAACTCTCCCGATCACAGATTAAGTTTGTATCGATATTTTATCTCGACAAAACTAAATTTCGACACAACGCAATACATAAATGATGAATCGCAGAACAGCACAATTAGTTAAGTTTAAAATATTGTATCAACCTATAATCTTTCAATTGAAACACTCAGAAATATTCCATATTTATATTCGATGTAAAAGCGGTATCAAAATGTTTTTCTTCAAAATTGAATTTCATGTAAACTATGTTCTCATCGCAAATACATTTAAATTATAGGATTATTAAAAAATCAAACTCAAGAAAAGACTTATAATGAGTAGTGATATGCAATTGTGGAAGTTCCATGATAAAAGCAATATAATGTCCGAATAAAAATATTATGTATATTGATAAAATAACTTTTGAATTTTTTAAGTTTCAATAGTTGGCGAGACCGTTAAGTTACATTAATAATTAAAATAAAGTTTATTTCTTTAAATTTTAATACCAAAAGATGAAAACAAAGATCTATACAAAACCAAATTTAACAGTATATGCATAATTGAATATCTTGGAGGGGACTTATTCGTACTTCTATTCAAATGTTTAAATATTGTGTGTCAATATCCTGTGATAAAAATGTCAAAATAAATGTATTTCTAGCTGACGGTAGCAAATATGTAATATATACAAATATTACAAAAACGTGTCACATTGTTGTTTTGTATGTATATTTTTAAAGTAACATATTTGGTCTCTATATAATTACTAAAGTGGTAGAAAATTATTTAAAGAATATTTGTTTTTCATAATTTTTCACTATTATTAAGCAATAGTACCCGTACATCCAAAGTGTTAATAAAAAATAAACATATTAATTGATAAATACAAATACATAAAACTTAATCATTATACTACTTTCCTATTAATTAGATTTTTATCGGGATGATACCATATTGTCGTGAACGAAACGTTACCAATACAATAGATAAATTATCGATAAAGTATTTTTTTAATGATTTCGCGAAGCACCTAATAGATATTCAAACAAGATATAAAAAACAAGTTGGCTACACAAAAACATGAAAACGTATTACAAGAATCAAGATTGTTTCACTTGAAACATATTTAACAAACCATTCGCTTGAATATTTGTAAATAAAATTTAGTATCAATGTTTTTTTAATTTAAGATTTTTATATGAAGATTTTTTATTTGTTTGAAAATGCTAATCGAAGGAGATTGTATAATAAATATTATTCGTGCTGTGTGTAATTAACTTTGTAATGTAATAACTTTATGTAATCTGTTTAAAATTAAATGAGTAACTATTCGTTTGTTAAAACGTTACATTATGCTATATCATCGATTTTTGGAAATCAATATCTAAAATACAATACAAACCTTATAGTATATAAGAATCAGTATCGCGTAATTTGTGTCCTATATATAATCAAGCAAATATACTAATATACAAATAACAAAACTAACACATTCTTAGAAGTTAAATTACAAAACTTCTTTCAACATTATGGTTCAAATGAGGGGTAAATAATGATTTTGAGGATAGCTTAGTTAAACAGTAAGAAACTAGATAAAAGAAAAAGCGTTGATAAAAAAATGTTATCAATGTATATTCCTTAACTGGAAAAAATGATGAACATTAAATTCTTTTAACGGACGGGCGGGCTACTATTGCATAACATGTAAAGTCAAGAAGTCATGAAGAAATTGTGATAATTGTATCTCAGAATGTCTTTTAATCAAAATAATATTTTATTGATAAAACAATTAAAATAATCACAGGTAAAACGAGAAATACAATATGAATAATAAATAGATTTTCTACGTAGAAATGTCACAAAAAGTAAAATCTCCATGTTTTTAGTGTATTACAATATTCAAATTGATTTTATGGCTTCAGTACACGTCCAATAAATACTGGGTTCGATTTTTTATCGACAATAGCCACCAGAAATGGGTGGTCAACATTGAACATTTTAGGTGGAGATGGCATCGAACAAAGCATCATGGTTACAGCTGTAGCTGCTGCTGCTTCTGCACCAGATTCGTCAAGCTAAAAGTGGAAAGTGCGCAGATTTTACAGTTTGTAAAAATATTTTTTTGTTTTATTTACAGCTTAAAAATTTTATATTTTAATTTCAATACACAACAAAAATTGATATATTACGAATAAACTTTCACTTACCATAAGAGTATATCTTGGATATTAAACAAATTTATTGTTTTTAGCTCAAATTTCAATCATGATGTTTTTTAGTCATTTCGAAAATATTCTCATAAACTACTTCATAAACATATTTACTATGGAATTGCGTCAACTTGATAAATAATTAAAAGCTCATAAAAATAATATGCTAATAAATAAATTATTAAATTTTTCGGTATAATATAAGATAGTATTTTGTTTTTAGAGATATCTAATTTTGTGTTAAATAATTTACCTTACTTTGTAAATAAAAGAGTCCCTATGGTCTGATATAAAATTTAGCTAAAACAATTCAACATATATAATAAACTTATTCACAATTAATTTTTTATTACAAAATCAACCATTCCCTACAAAACCCAAAATAAGCTTAACATATCGATATATCTTCACTTATGATTTAGGTCTGTTATTGGTGATAGAATTAATTCAAATTAGCACAGAGATGTTGAATGTATGTTTTATAAAAAAATTATTTTCAAAATTTATTTTAACTATATTACAAAATTATTTAAAGGATAGTTTCTGAATGTTTATCTGTTACAAAATATTATTTTAAATAATATATTTGATAGATAATAAATCACGTAGGAAATATATAATAAAGGATATTAAGTAGGCCTATTCAAGGTTCGATAGTTTTACATACATTATAATGAAATGCCTTCTTTTATTTGTATACCTACTTCTTATACTTCAAATTTTTGCTTTAAACTTTTTTATTGTGTTAGTAACGGATACAAGAAATTAGATACTAAAATAAATGTGCACTATTAATTTGCATAGAATAACTATAAATAATACATATTCTGTGTTTGCTCAGAGTGATATTAATTACACATTATATAAATATGGTTATTCAGTGTACTGTCTCGCAAGTAGTATGAGCATTGATATTTCAATATTTACGAAATATATAATAAGGAATAATAATGTGTCTAGCAAAAGTTTTCTGTAAATAACATGTAAAAATATTGTATATCTTAAAAATATGATATAGATATTAAATAATATACTATAGCCTATGTTAATAAAAGTATATATATGAACAATATATATTATTATATGTTTATAACAAATATATGTATATATCATGTATTCTTTAAAAATAAGCATGAACTATTAATAACTTTAATAATCATTTAATAATCTAAATTATAAACATAGACAAACATGAAATCGAATTGAGTGAAAAAATCATAGGCACAGTTTATACCACAAACATCTTGATGAAAGGGATTATTGCGTAATCTCTGTAGAAAGTGCAAGAAACTGCATGATAGGTCGCCTAAAGTACACAACTAAATAGGCGAAACCGAAAACACTTTATTTATATTGCAACATAATCGTCTTTGCTGCCACAATTGCTGCCTTTTTATAAAGAAAAAAAAAAACTAATAAGGAAAAAACTCCTTTTTAGCTTTTAGTTCAATGATTATATATGCAAACTATATTTATTTTCTATTGTACCACGGTCATAATGTACAGTGAGTATATGTAGAAGCATTAAACAGCCCAAACTTGAACATAATTGTGATAATTAAATGCTTATTATATATTATGCAGAAGCATACATATAATTGCAGTTCATAATACCGTGTGTATCAATATGTAGTGTAATACTAATAATATATAAAATTATAATTATATATATTTATTACTAATACTTTATATTTGTTACATATTTAAAATATTATAATTATATACTATTAATGTCTCTTGAGGAGACAGTTCATGCATTCCTAATTAACTTCGTGAATTTTAAAATTAAATCTTTATAAATGAAGATTTTTAGCGATTATATATATGCAAAGCTAGAAAATACTGTATTTTAATTCAATATTGTTGAAGGAACAGTTAATCTCGTGAAGTGTAAGCTAACAAGAAATAAACGTTTTTAAAGTTTGATTTAATTAATTATTAGAATGAAGAGACTTGTTAATTCAAGCTCGAAAAGAAAAGCAATTATATAATTAATATATAATATTTCAAATTAAGCATTTTAGTAGCCTACATTGAAACTTTCACAACCTCAATTCACTATTACTAGCTATCTAAAAAACCACTTATTTTGGTTAAATTTAACCAAATGCAAAAAATGTACGGATAATAAATTATTGAAAAAAAAGCGAATACGGAATAAGAGTTAAAAATGATCTAAAAAATGTTTTGATTAGAATTATATATATTAAAAACTGTTTGAAAGTTGACAGTGCAAAACATCTCTATGTTTCGAATGAATAAATAATACTCAAATATCAATTATCCAATTAAAGCGTTTTGTAAATTAAAAAAATAATCTCTGTGCTTTTAAAGTTTCAATAATTAGCGAATTTATTAAAGTAACAAATAAAACGAAGTTTAAAAAAAACAATTTAGTACCAAAAGATTACCAAAAATATCTATATGAAACCAATTTTAATAATAGTAAAGTGGTTTGTGTCTCATAATTAAATGTGCTAGATAAGGCTTATCTGGACATCTGATGTGTGGAAAAGTAGAAAGTTAAAAATATATATTGTGGAAGCAACTTCTCGCGTGGTAATATTTATTTGAAAGTTAAGGTTATGTATAATCTACATTTAAAGGCCCTTGATAAAATTCACACATGTTGACAATTTTTTAATATATATATATATTAAGACGAATTGTAACTCGATATGTAGTACAATGAAATTACTATGTTAGTAATGAAATAATTTAAATAGTCATTGGTAGATGATCATGAATAATAATAATTAAATTTTCTCCATACGAATTTCACAACAATTAGATTTTCCAAGTTTTTTGGTGTATTACAACTACATATTGTTTCATTATGGCTTTAGTACACGCCCAATAAATACTGGGTTCGATTTTTTATCGACAATAGCCACCAGAAATGGATGATCAACACTGAATTTCTTTGGCGGAAGTGGCATTGAATTAGTCATCATGGTTACAGCTGTAGCTGCTGCTGCTTCTGCACCAGATTCGTCAAGCTAAAAAGCGAAAAGTGCGTAGATTTCACTGTTGGTAGATTGTATTTGTGATTGTTTGCAGCTTAAAATCATAATTTTAAAATCTCAGTTCGTGATAAAAGAAGTCTGACATGTAGACTTGTAATTGGCACATGTATATATTAGATACTTCATAGGCAGGAACATAACATACAGATGTAAATTAATTTTTGGAAGAAATGACTTTTGAAATGATATTTACACTGTGCTAATATATTTGCATTAAAGATAAACTACTTTTCTATTTAAAAGAATCGAATATTATAACATATTAAAACATATTCATGAAATCTTCAAATGACGTTACTGAAAAGTAGATTTTTTTAGTTACATCAGTATATTAACGTTTCCGACGATGCGATTGCTATATTAATACATATTTAGTTTTTGGTATATTGTCTCTTCACTATATTTTACCTTTTTGCATAAGTAAGGGATCGTCACTTCTCTCTGGCAGAAAATATATAACATTATAAAAACACATTGTAAATTTATTCAACGAAAATCGACCTAAAATAGCGATATTTTCCTACTAAAATGATTTTAAATATCTTTAAATTTTATGTCAACTATATTTTTAATATCCACTTGTGTATATTTTCTAAATGTTTATTTGTTACAAACTTCTACTTTAAGTAATATATTTGATACATAATAAATGATATAGGAGATATAAAAAATGGGGTAAGCGAGATTAAAATAGTTTTAAATTACAATGAAAGGACTGTTTTTATATTTATAATCCTAGCTGTCTAATTGGGGGGAGTTGAGGGCAGATTTTGCCTTCTTCACTTCTATTCGTCCGGAGTGAGATTTTTGATGAAATTGAATATTAATATAATATTGGTTAAAGTGTTTCTTAAATTTTATTACACATTCAAACTTTGATGTTGGTAACGATATAAATTGTTATATTTCATTGAATCAACTCGACAGAATACATCTAGAGGTACTATACTATTCGATTGAATAGATTAAGCTATTAGATGGTTTCAGGCATTATCATTTCTGCACAATATTCTCCATTTGTTCAACTATAATTAACACATTCATGGGTGTATTGACTGCAGCGTGGGTATTATGTTAAATGTAATTTTACTTTTGCATCGTAATTTGGCACATAAACTCGACAGACAACGTTATGCCCCCAATAAAAGTACACGCTTATATTATTATAAATATATAACTACAGATGTCATTACATTCTATTACATATTATATAGGCATCAGTATGTATTATATATAACTATAGACGTCATTTAAAGCTTCAGTTTTTGGTCAAAATCTGCAAATTGCATATTAAAAACTAACCCTAACCCTAGATTTTGGTATATTGTCTCTTCACTATATTTTATCCTTTTGCATAAGTAAGGGATCGTCACTTTGGTCTGGCAGAAAATATATAAAATTATAAAAACATATTGTAAATTTATTCAACGAAAATCGACCTAAAATTGCGATATTTTCCTACTAAAATGATTTAAATTATCTTTAAATTTTATGTCAACTATATTTTTAATATCCACTGTGTATATTTTTTAAATGTTTATTTGTTACAAACTTCTACTTTAAGTAATATATTTGATACATAATAAATGATATAAGAGATATAAAAAATGGGGTAAGCGAGATTAAAATAGTTTTAAATTACAATGAAAGGACCGTTTTTATATTTGTACTTATTCTACTTCGAATTTTATACCGAAGTTTATTATCTGTCAATTAAATAAACCAGAAATATAATTTTTAAGATAAAGACATATAATTACAGTTTGTGCTAAATCAGTTAATGAACAATTTGAAAAAGTCTCACACAATTTGAATTTTTAAAATTTACTATATAGAGTATACAAAAATGTAGGAACTGCACAAAATGTTAGACTAATTAATTGTTTACATCCTTTTGTATTACTTAGTTCTGTGTTGCAGTAAACGTATATACTACATTTAAAATAAGTAAAATAAGTAAACATATGAAAAATGGTTATTAATTAGGGATTCTCTTTTTATAAAAAATCTATTTTTTAATGGGTGATCTAGGCTATATTATTCACCAAACAGATTAATTTCAAGGATGTAACAATATCTTGTCAGTGTCAAAAGTATCCTTATACATAAAGCGACAGGTAAATTTATAAAAAAATACACTGAACATACAATTTTTAACAATAGAAGGTATATATAATGGAGTGAAGTGAACACAAGAAAAAGTCTGCTAGAATCTGACCATCATAAACTAGGGACAGTTTCAAGATGGCCACCATTAACCTAAAAAATCAAGAAAAGTAAAACGACTATAGGCCTACTTCCTTAATATTTGAGATAGAACATTAACTTTTGCTTCTACTATGTGGTTTTAAAGATCAAACAATTCACTGGTGCCAATCAAATCTAAACATTACAATACATTTTAAACAGTAAAAAAAGTGAATCCAAGATGGTGGCAAGCAATTTAAAGGCCACAATTCTAACAACTCGCATGTTATGGCACTGAATGAAATTTGTTTTTCATTAACGGTTTTAAGAATAATAATAAAAGAACTTCCCATTAAATAACTCTCTAATAAATAAAAATAACTCTTAAATAACTAATTAAAAGATTTTTTTCAAAACTTATTTTTGTATAATTTATTTTAAAGGTTATTTTAAATGAAAAAATATTGGCGTTAAAAACGTATTATAAAATATTTACACGGCTAAGTTTACAGTCATTTTAATATTTAAACGTGGCTGAGTTAAAGTTTCCTAACTAATTGGACTCATTACAAACTAATAAATTGTAGATTTTATTTACGATCTATAGAAAAATAAAGTTTTTTGCAACACTTTTTTATAAAAGGAATCTTATTTAATTTTTTTTAAATACATACTAATTAATTTTTTTAAACTTATAAAGCCATTATTAAGTCATTCTATGATTACGCTCAGCGGTTACAATTTTTACCTGAAATTATAATAATATTTTTACTTAAGTAAAACTTATGATACATTTCACCATTCTTGTGCAACGACGGACAGAAATATAACAGTAATCGAAAAACAATTAATTAAATAGTTGTGAATTAAAACGACCAGCACCATGTTTTTTCAATCGGTAGAAAGAACAGTATGTTTATTTTTGTTATAATTGTGTATAATCAGTAAAATATTGCCGAAAATCAGTTCATCAAGTAAACATGGAAAAGATAGAAGCAGGCTGCATAAAAACAATAAGAATTGTTAAGAAAGAAATCATACGATTATTTGATGATTAGTTAATGAACAAGCAGAATACTAGAAGTTATTCCCATTATGTTTCAGAATATAAATGTTGCTATTGTTTTATGGCTTCAACATTCGGCCAAAGAAGACGGGGTTGGAATTCTGATCTTGAATCACCACTAAAAACGGATGATCAACAATGAACTCTTGGGGAGGTCTTGGCAACGAACGGAACATCATTACAACTGCGGTAGCAGCCGCTGCTTCAGCCCCACACTCGTCCAACTGGCAGAAGAATAAAGACCAAATCGAATAATTAAACGAATCGCCATGAAAGTTAAGAAGGTACAATACGTCAAACAATAAACATTATTTACTGCAAGTTAAAAGTTGAAACTGAAGATTGTGTGAGGCCGTTAGTAATTTAATAATATACTGATATAAAAAGTTCACCTGTCCACCAAAGCGAGTGAGACAGTCCCTAAAGACTTTGCCGGTGTACTTATTTAGTGAATTCCAAAATATGTGACAAAGAGAGAGAGAGAGGGGGGGGGGAGGGGGGTAACCTCTAATCCCCCCATATAAAAGAGTCATAATGCTAAAATGTTAAACACATTTATTTTTAGATTAGTTATTTAACAATTTAAAAAAAGAGTTGTTTTGTAATTGAATATTATTGCATACCGAATAAATAAACACATTTAACGTTTATATATTTAATCGACTGTGAAATAAATAATACAACACAATTTTAGATAAAATTTACAGCACATTAGAAAATTAATCTTGACCGCGTCACGTAATCTAGGTTTGAGAAAATACACAGATTGATTGCAATTAACTATACAGTGAAGTTTACGTAATGCACGCCGCTCGAACACTCACATATTTAACTCAAGTGGTAAGAGTTATGACAATCTGCGTACTTTGACATTTCATATTAGACAATTTAGAGTTTGTAGAATTTGTATTTAGACTCGTCGATTAAGATTAGTACTTTATTATCTTTGGACAAACTACCAGCATGAACAGTATATGAGTCACATTAATATGTTCAGGAAAGACATATAGACTATTCTTTTAGTATGGTCACGGGTATGTGAAACAAGTGCAATAATTTTTCCAAAAAAGGCTGAAAGTTAGTTTATTGAGGATACAATACGTTGTATATCTAGAGTATTTAATATGGTTCTAAGGATGAATTTATCACTACATTCAATTTTTAACTGTTATTATCGATAATTTATACTCAAATTCGTCAAAAATGGTTGAGGTGCTAAGTTTTCAAAGAATATGTAAAATGGTAACTAAAGGGAAACATACTATACATGTTGATAGATTCTCATGAGAAAGTGCAATAAAAAATTACTAAAATAGTATTGTTCAGCTTATACTAATAGATATATTTGTTTCATGAGCTAGATCGCGTAAGGTTTAACATAAACTCACAAAAAGATAATTGAAAATTTCTGTTAACGTAAGGAACACGAATATGTAAAAATATCATCTTTATCTAAATGTACGATGTTTAGAAATATAATTAGCATTTCATATTGCAGTTAAACGGAATATTTCTATACTAAAAAGAGATTTAAATCTTTACAACTTTAATGTAGTAATTTTCATGACTAATAAGACACATAATGAGTGTTGAAAGAAAATAGGAAAGAAAAGCATTTAATAATTCAACGGTATAATTATTACAGTTTCATGTAGAAAATCAGTATTTTATGTATAGTAATAACAAAAATACATAAAATTATAACATTTTGAATACATCGTACGGTTTCTATGATCACTTATAGACGACACTGTAAATAAATTAATGATTCCCGTTAATTTGAAACTTGTTAACACCACTTAGTATTTGATTCCGACTTTAACTAACAATTTACAAACATAAATATATTGTTCAATGATTTATAGTACAACATCCAGAAAGTGGTGGGGGTTGGGGCGGGTGCATATGTTTACATACGATTGAGATTAAAAAATGAACTATTGTTGAAATATCGAATATATGTATAGTTTAATCAGTAAAAAAAATAATTACGTGTTTGTAGCAATAATTTAATAATTTGACAGTCTATTTAAAAAAACATTGCTTTCTGAATTAAAATTTTTTCCGACAGTTTTTAAAATAACTACTTATATCATCATCAAACAAATTATCCTTAGTATTAAATTAAAAAGATTTTCATTTAATTTAGTTAAATTTAAATATTAACATTTTATGACGTCATGATACTCTCAAAAGGTGAGATATTATTTTAAATATTTCTTATTGAAAATTTCCTAATATAATTGAATTCACAATTTATAAGATTTTAAAAAAGCATGAAAATCTATAGTAAGGTTTGATTAATACTATGTAATAAATAGGTTTATTATAAATATTTAATTAGCGTTATTAATTACTTTGGCGTACACAAAAAGGAGCGCATAATAATTTTTTAAATCGCAAATAATACATTTTTTGTCAACTTCTGAACACTAAAATATGGATTGTTATCGTCAAATATTATAAACTGACATCAACAGATACTTTTATAGATATATTAGAACATGTATGATTAGAATTTCCTTAAAATCTGGAAGATTAAAAATAAGTTGACGAAAGTTCACCTAGTATATATGTGCAGAACACATTTAAACACAGATATTATCCCTTAAACTATTTCGTTGTTCGTTTCTGGCCAAAGACGTTCGTTTGAAGCACGTTAGGACATTTTTAGAAATGTTAGCAATACAATTTATGTGACACAGAAGTGTAATAGTTCTAAATTTCAAGCTTTAATCACATCAGGAATTCCCCATTCGGGTGAGCGATATTTAAAAAATTCCTTGAAACCTAAAATTTGAAAATGAAGATGGTGGCCTATAAGAATAAAAGTACAATAACGTACTTAGGTAGTAGAAAAAAAGACACACTAAATGAAACCTTTCAAATATGATACTACTGAAATATATTTCTCGGCAGGGAGATCCGGACAGCTCTGTTTCATCCTTATTAGTTAGATTATTTTATTTTTACTATAGTACAAAAAGACAATGATGCCCTGTAAAAACTTGGTCACATAGTCTAATTAGAGTAATATAATACAATACGGTAACAATGATATTAAAATATAACGGTATCAATTAAAAAATTAGCGTTAAAGTTGCATTTTATTATTTAAATGTGGCTGGGTTAAAGTTTCCTAACAAATGAAATTGGACTCATTACATAGTAGTAACGGACGTTTTTTCTTTGAGTTTTTAAATTGTAGCTCTTTTATTTACGATCTATAGTAAAACAAAACAAAAATTGTATTACATGTTTTTCATACAACGAATCTCCCTTTTTATTTATAAATCCCCAACTTTACATACCAAGTGTATTTTTTAAACTTATATGGCCATTAACTTAAGTCTTTCTGTGAAAATCTCGGCGGTTACAAATTTTACTTAAAAGAATAGAATTTTAACTTAAGTAAAACTTATGCTAAATGTTTTAATGTTTGAGCAACGACGGACAGGAATATAACAGTAATCGAAAAAACAATTAATTAAATAGTTGTGAATTAAAACGACCAGCACCATGTTTTTTCAATCGGTAGAAAGAACAGTATGTTTATTTTTGTTATAATTGTGTATAATCAGTAAAATATTGCCGAAAATCAGTTCATCAAGTAAACATGGAAAAGATAGAAGCAGGCTGCATAAAAACAATAAGAATTGTTAAGAAAGAAATCATACGATTATTTGATGATTAGTTAATGAACAAGCAGAATACTAGAAGTTATTCCCATTATGTTTCAGAATATAAATGTTGCTATTGTTTTATGGCTTCAACATTCGGCCAAAGAAGACGGGGTTGGAATTCTGATCTTGAATCACCACTAAAAACGGATGATCAACAATGAACTCTTGGGGAGGTCTTGGCAACGAACGGAACATCATTACAACTGCGGTAGCAGCCGCTGCTTCAGCCCCACACTCGTCCAACTGGCAGAAGAATAAAGACCAAATCGAATAATTAAACGAATCGCCATGAAAGTTAAGAAGGTACAATACGTCAAACAATAAACATTATTTACTGCAAGTTAAAAGTTGAAACTGAAGATTGTGTGAGGCCGTTAGTAATTTAATAATATACTGATATAAAAAGTTCACCTGTCCACCAAAGCGAGTGAGACAGTCCCTAAAGACTTTGCCGGTGTACTTATTTAGTGAATTCCAAAATATGTGACAAAGAGAGAGAGAGAGGGGGGGGGGAGGGGGGTAACCTCTAATCCCCCCATATAAAAGAGTCATAATGCTAAAATGTTAAACACATTTATTTTTAGATTAGTTATTTAACAATTTAAAAAAAGAGTTGTTTTGTAATTGAATATTATTGCATACCGAATAAATAAACACATTTAACGTTTATATATTTAATCGACTGTGAAATAAATAATACAACACAATTTTAGATAAAATTTACAGCACATTAGAAAATTAATCTTGACCGCGTCACGTAATCTAGGTTTGAGAAAATACACAGATTGATTGCAATTAACTATACAGTGAAGTTTACGTAATGCACGCCGCTCGAACACTCACATATTTAACTCAAGTGGTAAGAGTTATGACAATCTGCGTACTTTGACATTTCATATTAGACAATTTAGAGTTTGTAGAATTTGTATTTAGACTCGTCGATTAAGATTAGTACTTTTCATATTTGACATTATACTCTCAATAAAAACAATGAATATACAATTGAAACGTTTCATGGAATATATCATACCACTAACGGTAGCTTTACATTTAATAAGATGTTTATTTTTTGAATGGCCAAAACTCGGTGACGTATGGAACAAATTAATTGATTTTATTTTTCAATGTCCATGTCATACAATACAACTGTACATTATATTGACTATACTGTAAAGGCGAAATCTTCCCAAACGATTAGTAAATATAATGATATTTGAATAATTTTAAATAGTACAAAAAAATAAAATATTTAAATTTGAGGGTATAAATTAATAAATAAATATAAATGTTTCAAATTAATTTTTAAGATATCAATATTCGTTTATTGATAAAATGTGTGGCAACATATAATGGATTGGACAGAGTTTTAGTGTACTAATCACGGGGTAATACCAATCTATAGCTTTTTACTTAAATGAATGCAGAAATCATTTTGATTCGTTGTTTAAAACATTGATTTACGTTTATGTTTAAATATTTGCCGGGAGTTTTGTTTCGTGCACGCTTGCTATTTACATGGTAAGACATTTTGTTTTTTATACTTTCG
>JAUZND010037335.1:0-45161 GCA_034780555.1 Coelogynopora nodosa
GATTTGACAACATGGGGAGCGAAAAACGTTAAAGATATATGTAACCTACGTTATCAACATATAAGCACTGCTTTTTTTAAGGCTCAATTGTTACTTAAATTTAAATTTATCATATGAAGTAACTCCAGGGGGAGCATTTGCTCCTCCGCTCCCCCCTAGATCCGCCACAGTTCAAATATTTCAATTTTTGAAAAACTCTATATTTGAGAGCTCTCCGTGAAGACTTTCAATGTTTTCCATTCCTTTTAAATATGCCTTTTCCATTTTTGCTCTAATTAAAATGCACATGAAACATTAGTTATATTACCTCTCATTCAAAATATCCAATACTATTTTTATAACTAGTGTATTATCTTGAAAACCTTTCTGTAATTCCCCTATTTTTTCATTGGGCTATGAAATTTTTAAAATGTAAAGTATACAAATTTAAAAAAAAAATAACATACCACATAACATGGTATGTGTTGGTTTTTCAATAGATTCATTTGCTCATCTGAAAAATTACTTTTTCTCTTCATCATCTTGTACAATCTTCCAGTGTAAATAGAGAATTTATTATTCTTGGAAATGAATTATATATTTACATTGTACAATTTATTTAAAAGTATTTTTTATATAATGTCATTTCTTTTTGATGGCTATATTTTAAATATTTATTTTAATTATTTGAAAAATATAATTAAATGTAAATATATATTTTTTTAAAACATTTTTAAAATTATAAATCATCATCAATATCAATGTCGTCAATCTCTTTATTGATTTGGTCAAAATTGCTTTTAAAAAGGGCCTTTATTCTAGAAATCAAATGCTGTTCTCGTTCAGATTGGAGTAGAGGGTCTATAAAGGGATATTGTTTGTCGTTGGATTCTTGTGATTCACGTCTTTTAACCTACATAATTTAATAAAAAATTTAAAATTAAAATTTTTACATCTTTCGTTAAACGTTCAATTGTTTCCTGTTGGGCTATAAGCTGTTGTTTCCATTTCATAACATTTTTAGAGCTTTCTTGTAGAATTGTAGACAATTTTGCTTTAGAATTCATGGCGGATTGAAACTGAGACTGCCATTTTTCTGCATTATTTTGGCTAAAAATATAAAATTAATTATAAAATAAAAAAACTTTTTTTACATCTTTAAAGATCAATATCCTATTTTAAAATTAAAAATTTTATACAATGATTTTTAGAATATTGATATAATATTGTAATTACAAAAAATATAAAATTACACATGTTGAACCTATGCATTGTAATGGATTGTGTTGTAATTAAAAAATTAAAATATTAAAAAATTTGACGTGATAGCTTCAGATTACATTGGAGTATTTATTTTGGCAAGTGTTGTTATTTTTGGATGGATCACATTTATCGAATTTATCGTTTTTTTTGAAACTTTTTTCGCATATAAGAAAAATAATTTACTGGAAATGTCATTTATTTATTTGGTTAATTTTTTAATGTATAATTTTGCTGTGAATTTGAAATAGTCAGTGATTGACTGATGATATATATCATATCAGCAGTTCCAACCACTGATTTATTACAGGTTTCACCTTGAAATTCAGAGAATAAAAAATGTATACCTTTCGTATAATGTAATTTTCAATTTATCAACTTCCATTTTTAATATTTTATTTTCCTGTTCTAATGGGCTTGATTTGACTACTTCTTGAGGTTTTATAGAAGGTATTTTGCTAATTATAATAACACTTGTTTTAATATTTTCTTTGCACTTTTTAAAAGATTTTACAAACTAACATAAGATTAAAAAATATTTTATTCTTAATGAATTTAATTTTAAAAAAACCTGTAAAGTTTGACTACTATGCGAGAAACCTAAACCATATACATTTTCAATGTTATAAAACTGTCCAAATTTAGATACAGTCTGTTTAAATTCAATCTCGGCTGTAATCTTTATTTTCAATACAAGAATCTTAAATTTTATTAAAAAATTAAATAATAATCATAATATAATACATTTTCTCCAATTTTGTTAAAGTTGATGTGATATTCTGTTGTAGCAGACGAATTTACATCATGTGAACTTTCAATAGTTAGTTTTAAAAGCTGATCATATATCGGAGTCCAATTTTTTTTTGTGTTTTCAGATTTGACTTTAAAAACTTTGCAATCTGTCTCAAACATAATTGTATTTGAACTTTCCACAATTTCCGAAACTCTACATAAAGATATTTTTTATTTTCATTTTTATTTATTTACGTCATTTTCTTTCAAGACTATTTCAATTTTATTATTTTCAAATCAACATTGATCAATATTTCTAGTAATTTCATGTTTTATTGCTACTATTGACAAACCAACAAAAATATTTTAGAAAAGATTTTGTTTCAAGTATTTATATTTTATATTTTAACTTTTATAAATATTTTAAAATTCTGTTTTGTTAAATATTCAGTTTTATGCACATTGCAATGCATTGCAAAAATTTCTCAAAATGACAACTTTTTGTAATTTACAATTGAAGCGTTACTTCATGGAACTGCATGAAAATATAACGTTCTGGTATGCTTGAATAAGTGAAAATCCGGTTTAAATCAAACAGTAACTTGAAAAATAGTTTATAAAATGCTGACTCTAAAAAGAAATGTTTTATCCTTTTTTTTGCTAATAATGATGTATTGGTATACAGCATCGCAGATTGAATCATGTAAACTGGACATTATTCTCATTGTGGACAAGTCTGGATCTACTCTATACAATAAAGGATATATTCCTTCTGTGCAATATCTAGCCGATTTGATAGCTAATATTACAATTAATGAAAATGACAACATTCGTGTGGCAATGGTGTCTTTTGGCGATAATGCTCAAATTTTATTCAAGTTTAATGATTATATTGGAGACAAAGGGGCTATAGAGACAGCTATCATGGCTGTAAAAAATTAACAAAAAAACTAAACAATTAAAATATATTTTTCTAGCAAATTGGAGTACCGCCTGGATTATACGCCAAAGCAAATTCTTTGGCAGCTTTAGACATAATAAGCAGCGATATAATGGACACGGCAAATGGAAAAAGGACTAATGTTCCTTCTGTTGTTTTTCTTGTTACTGATGGATTATATGGAATCGAAGTTCAACCTGGAACAGTGTATAATAGAGCTTTAGACATTGCTCGATTACAGAGACGTGCCAATTCATTTACACATTTTTATATTGTTGGTTTCAGTAATGTCAATACTGCAAGCCTCGTACTCGAATATGGATTATCTTCAGAGTCGTATGTGATTGCGTACAGTTCATTGCTGTCCAAGTCAACTAAAGAGGCATTGGATTTGATAAATAATGACGCATGCAATGGAAGTTTAAATACTATTTCTACAACGGGTGCCACAGTTGTTTCTACTACTGTCAGTACGACAAGTATAACAGTCACTACTCCTTCTACAACTCCGTCTACTACTACATCTACTACTGCCTCTACTACTCCAACCACCACTACTGCATCTACAACTACATCTACTACCTCATCCACAACTACTTCATCTATTACTACACCTTCTGCTCCAATAACTACAGGTAAATTAAAAAATTTAAAATATCATTTTAAAAATTATTATAAAAGTCGTTGCTATTAAAGGGAATAAGGGAGATAGAGGTTCAAATGGAGTAATTGGCCCTGCAGGACCTATCGGACCTATAGGACCCGTCGGAAACGATGGATCTCAAGGTATTAACTTTAGTCTTTTTAATATTTATTAAACACTTTTTATCATGTTAGGTACGAAAGGTGATCAAGGATTTCAAGGATTTCCTGGGTCAAAAGGAGCTAAGGGAGATTTGGCGGATTTATCAAATATATCATCCATCAAAGGAAATAAGGGTGATTTTATTATTTATTTATTTTGAATTTAAGTTAAATTTTAACACTTAATAATATAGGTACTGACGGTGTAAATGGAATAAAAGGACAAAAAGGTTTAAAAATAATTTATTTAATTTAATTTATTATTAAGGTGATTTTGGACTCCCAGGCATAGGTAGAATTTAATTGTGGATTCACTATTGCTGATTTAAATATATTTAGGTATAAAAGGAGACCAGGGATTCAAAGGTAGCGTCGGAGGTAAAGGAGATCCCGGAGCTCCTGGAGTTGCAGGTTTAAAAGGTGATCATGGCACAAATGGGTTTAAAGGGGAAAGAGGATTAAACGGAGTACAAGGAGATCGAGGATTCCCAGGAGATGAGGGAGGTAGAGGAGGTATAGGAGCTACTGGTGTTGCCGGTAATCATAATTATCAATAGAATTAATTTATCACCAGGAGTGTGAACATTAAAAAAGTGGACCTGTTAATTTTTTTAAAATGTTATAACAATCAACAAAATTTTAAACATGATATTTTAATCAACTTTAAAAAATAATTTTAACAGCAAAAATTAGTTTTGGTTCATAACCCAGATTATTATTTTAAAACTTTTTATGGGTACACTTTTACACTCTTATTTATCAGTGATAAATTATTATTTCTCAATACAGGACGACGTGGAATTCGTGGTCCAATGGGACCTATGGGACCACCAGGGATGACAATGAACGAAGCTTCGGAAATGAGCATGCTTCAATTAATGGAAGACAATGGATTGGTAAAAGAAGATGAGAGCTATGCCACATACTTTACGTCTATTCTTACATGTCTCAATGTTGTAATAGTGGCCATCATAATCATATTTGGATTTGCAATGAGTAAAAAACTGTTAAAAATGAAGGCCGACTGGACGCCAAATTTAACTCGGGATGTCGAAAAATAGCTTTTAAAATTAATTTACATAAAACGTTACAAAATAATAATTAATATATTTTTTATTTTTTCCTGTTGATAACATAAATAAATAAAATGTCAATCATCTATGAGGACATTACACCTTTGTCTATCTTTATTTTTAACTCAGAAAAATACCGATTGAAGCGTTACTTGTAGATATATATTATTTGTACGCTTGAATTAAATCTAATATATTTTGAAAATAGTTTTTATGATTTTTTAAAAATGATTAAAATGAAAAACACAGTATCATTTTTTGTGATGATGATGATGAATTCGTCTATATTAGCACTAACAACGGCATGTAAACTGGACATTATTCTTATTTTAGACAAGTCTGGATCTACAGTTTTTAATAATGGATACATTCCTTCTGTTCAATATTTAACAGATTTGATATCAAATGTTACAATTAATTCAAATGATAATATTCGTGTGGCTATGGCAGCTTTTGGAGATAGTGCTCAAGTTTTATTCACGTTTAGTGATTATATTGGAGATAAGACGTCAATAGAGGCAGCCATCACGGCTGTAAAAAAGAAAAAAATGCATTTTATTATATTTTTTTAGCAAATTCAATTACCACCGCAACTATATGCCAAAACTAATTCTTTGTCAGCTCTAGAAATAATTAACAGAGATATAATGAATACTGCTAATGGAAGAAGACCAACAGTGGATTCTGTTGCTTTTTTAATGACTGATGGATTATATGAAATTGATGTTCAACCTGGAATAGTGTATAATAGAGCTTTAGACATTGCTCGATTACAGATATTGGCAAATTCTTTTACACGTTTTTATATAGTATCATTCAACAATATAAGTGCTGCCAGTCTTGTCGTGGATTATGGACTACCATCCGAGAAAAATGTGATATCGTACACTTCAATATTGTCTGAATCTACTAAAGAAGCTATAGATTTGATAAATAATGAAGCGTGTGATGGAAGTCTAGAAATCATACCTACAACAAGCGCAACAACTACAAGTATGAAAGGAGATAAGGGAGATAGAGGTTTAGGTGGAGCTTTGGGTCCCATAGGGGCTATAGGACCTATAGGAAATGATGGATCTCCAGGTATACATTTAAAGGTAATTGTTGTGTAACAATTTAGGTGTCAAGGGCGACCAAGGAATTCAAGGATTCCCAGGATTAAATGGAGCGAAGGGAGATGTAGCAGACACATCAAATAGGTCATCTGTTAAAGGAGATACAGGTTAACTTAATTTATTATTATTCGATATAATATTTAGGCACTCATGGTGAAAATGGTATAAAGGGACAGAAAGGTTTATTTAAAAATTGTTTAATATGTAACGATATTGACATTTAGGCAACTTGGGTTTCCCAGATGTGGGTATAATTTAATTTTATTAGTTTTGTGGTAAATCTAGAAACAGGTATAAAAGGAGATCTGGGACTCAAAGGAAATGGCGGATATAAAGGATCGCTTGGAAATCCTGGAGTTACTGGAGCAGAAGGAGATAATGGCACAAAAGGCTCTAATGGAGACATAGGATTAGACGGGACACAAGGAGATGGAGGATACACAGGGAATAAAGGAGCTAGAGGCGATACAGGAGCAACCGGTGTTTTCGGTAATTTTATTAAATACTATTATTATCTGTATAGGACAGCGTGGAATTCGAGGATCCATTGGACCAACGGGTGCGCCGGCAGTGGCATTGAGTGAAGCTTCCGAAATGAATATGATCCAATCAATGAAAAAAAAAGGATTGATTAAAGAAAGGAATATCTATTCAGCATACTTTACTTCCATTTTAACATGCCTCAATGTCTTAATAGTGGCCATCATAATCATATTTGGATTAGCCATGAGTAAAAAAATATTTCGATTGAAGGCAAATTGGCAATCAAATCTAACTCCATTGTCTAGAAATTAAAACATGGATTTAAAATTAATATTATTCATTTATATTTAAAATAATTCAAGTAAATGACAATGAAATTAATACACACGACGATAATTCTTTCTCATTATTCGGGTTTAAACAGTGTACCATCCTTAAACCTTGTGACATACAGCGTAAAGGTATTGCAGCTTGTCCAATGATTGTTTCATCGTCTTTATCAACAGAAATGAGAATAAATGATATTATTGTCAATTGGGTGATTTTTATTTTCCATTCAAACTCCTCATTCCAAGAAGGGTTACAGTGAAACTCTGAAAAATTAAAAATTATTAAAATATTATTTAATAATACCGTTATTTTTTGATCTCTGAGTAGTTTTTTCCTCTAAATCGTTCCCGTTGATGTACATTTTCGTAAAATAAGTAGCATTTTTGTTGGTAATATTTATGTAATGACCACAGATGACCTATATTATATAATTTTTATAATTTTATTATAATTTTTATTGCTTTTATTTTCAATTGACGGTTTATTTTTTCACTTTCAGCAGATTCATTGGTTAATTGCCGCAAATAATCTGGTTTCAGTATGTAACCTACGTTAAAAAACATATTTTGATATTTTAAATTGTCATATCTATACCGCATTGACCGTTATCCTGAAAATTTGCGCGATATACATGAGTATTAACGTCACACGTGTCAAAATTAACAGCGACTAAAATTAATATGAAAAATTACATTTTCGCATATATATATATATCTATACCCATTTGAACTCCCTTTTCCCACATGGAAAAGGGCTTGAAATTGATCCAATCTACAGTATCCCCTTTTGGATACCCCCTGATCAACTGTCGCTTTCCTTCGTCCTCTAAACAATCTACATGGTCCTCAGAAATCGAAGGACTGTAATTGATTTTTTCTGGATGTTTTACACTCTCGTCTATATGAATACTTGTACAAAATGCAACTATTTCCCTGCTTTCTTTACAGTCTTCAAAATATTTTTGTCTAATAATCACTTTCTCCATCAAGCTTTCTGGGGAAGGAAGCTTGCCCTCTGGAGCCGTCAAATACAAATTATCCCCAAATACGTTTTTAATCATTTCAATCATTTTTTTCGACATGATAAATTCTTCATCATTTTTAATTTTATTGTTAACGGATATAATGACGGGGTATTTTGACTTTACGAATATAAAATCTTTCAAAACATTCAAAACATCAATTAAAAGAGGGGCTGGTATAGGAAGGGATAAGGAATCTGATACTTTATACTGCTGAACCACTAGATTGTCATTTTCATTAGTAACATCAATGTCTAAACTTTTAATACCCTGTTTCAATAATTTGGCGTAATTGTCACAACCTGTCACCTGGTTCGAAGTTGAAATGTAATATTCATTAATGGGGTGTGTCATATCTTGGTATACCTTTTCTGTACATTTAGTATCGAATAAATTAAAAAAATCTTGATGCAAAAGTTTTATAAAACCGTTTAGTGTGAGATAGTTGCCGTTTGAATTTTGTTTTCTTTTCTCCAAAAGTTCGACCAATTCGTTTATTTCCGTTTCAATTTTTATATTATTTTTTGACAGAAATTTACTTACTTGTTCGACGCTCCATCTGTTGTCTATTGAGATTGAATCGAAAATTTTTTTAATATTTTTGTTTTCGAGTTTTTTGTACAATTGGACAACTTGGGATTGTGAGAGACCTTTAATAAATTTATTAAATTTTTTGGTAACATAAATATACCGCCATTACCACTAACCCCATCAGTTTCAACTTGGCCATCGTAAAACGAATAATACAAAATTCTGACTCGCTCATGAATGATAAAAATATGTAACCTCTGAAACAACTTTACAACATTTTCAAAAGACCACATTTCATCTGTCTCAGAATCCGTCTGCTGCATAGTTTTTTTCAACAAAATAATATTCTCATCTTCTGTTTCAAATTCCCCAGCAATTTCATTTTTCAATTGCCCCCAATTAAAACTTGTTGAATAAAATACACTATTCTCACCTCCCAAAGATATCGTGAAAAAATCCCCCTTATGTTCGGTTGTAATTATTTGACTAAAGCTGATGCACTTTTCTTTTTGCCTACAAAAACCCTTGATTGAATATGTAATCTTTTTTTCGTCAATATCATATTTAAAATTTTCAACAGCAATTTTTTTATTTCCTGATTTTTTTAACAAAAAAACGTGGGACATTTTAATAAAAAAATCTATAGAGATGATGGAAAATGAGCAAACAAATTACATTATAGAACATTGTTTGTCTTATTGATTTTTCATATTTTTAATAATATTAAATGATACATTTGTGTGTTAATTAAAAGATCGATGGCTTTTATGTGCTATCGTCAATGTTTTACTTTCAGTAGATTGCAATTTTGATTATATAACTTGTGCAATTTAATAAATTAATAAAATACTATTTTGCATGTGTGTAATTTATTATTATTGCTTTTTAATTTTAAAAAATATCATAATGATTTTTTTATTTCTAAAGATCTATATTAGATGTAAAAACTTTAAAAATATAAAATTAAAAGTAAATTGTACACATGATCTCAATTTACAATTTTTTATAAGTTTTCTAGACTCTAGACCCACCATGAATGGTCCAGTTTGCTTACAATTAGACCAGTTGATAAGATTGATTAATACAACTATATTCACCTTCACAACGCGTAATAATCTGGTGACCTTTTACAATAAATTTACTTTACAACAAAATTCATTTCTTTAATTTGATATTAACCTTTTAAATTTTTAAAATGAATAAAAGCTACATTAAAAAGTTAAAATCAGTAGGGTCATTTCTAAATGGTCATAGAGTCAAAAAAAAGAGTCCCATCAAACGACTCAAGAGTGAATCGGATTTTAATATCAATAGAGTACAAACAACCAGCTTTAACGATACGACACCTTATACTGATAGTGAATGGGGCACAGTTGTTCCGCAAGAGTACGACGAGAAAAGGCAAACTTGCAAAGTAACTTTTAAAATTGGAGGAGATAATGCATATGTTTATGAACCCGTCTTCTTTGACTATTATGAAGATTACATAATGACCAATACTATATCTAATGGTGGGCTTGATCGTGAAAAAAATGGTATTGAGTCACGTTCGGGAGACATATTAACTGATGTCGTTATTATTGGAATTGTTCAGAATGTTGCAAAGGGAAGGTAATAATATAATAAATTAATCTTTATCTTTTATAGATTTCTACAATGTTTCGACAATAAAAAAAGGGTATAAAATCATTAAAAAAATTTAACTAATTTTTTAACAATTAGAATTTTGTAATGGCGCGAGTGGTACGTGACATTAAAGACGCTCAATTAATGGGAACAAAATTCTTAAGAATCTTGAAACATGAAAACATCATTTCATTCTCCTCTCACTTTGCCGACAATCATTTTCAATATCTTGTTACAGAATTTTACGTTCCAACTTCTTTTCAAGCCATGATTATTCAAACTGAAGAGATTTCAGAGAAGGAATGCAAAAAGTATGCGATTCAACTATTATCAGCTCTCGTATAATTTATTATTTTAAATTTAAATTAAAAAATTTTAGAATTATCTTCACGAAAGAAGAATTGCTCACAGGTAATTCAAATAAATAATAATATATTTTATACTTCAGAGATGTTGCTCCAGAAAATTTAGTTTTAATCAGAGGTATAAATATATGATTTAATTTGCATCAATTAATAGTTTGTAGACTCAATAAAACTAACAAATTTCGACAGAGCTACATGTGTGGATCCGTCTGATGTCGCAAGTGTACACAGTTTATTGATTTTTTTAATTTTAAAACATTAGGGATACACGAACGCTTCTTTTGTTTCTCCTTTCGTTTATGACGAACGAAAATCAAACCCTATTTTAGATGACATGTGGTCTCTGGGCATATTCATTCTCTGTTTACGAAATTCAGGTTAAAAAATTAAAAAATTAAAATTAAATTACTTTAAAAAGACATTTCCTGGTCATGTCCCAACGTAAAAAGCGTCAATTATGTAAAATGGCTGAAAAAAACATGCTGGAGACAGCTATCTAGCGAATTTAATGATGATTGTTGTGGTTATATATTAAAAAAAGCATTTTATAAATAAATACAAAATTAAGATTTGCTCCAAAACCTATTGGCCCCTTATGAGGAAGATCGACATTTCACCAAAGACGTGTATGCCCACAACTGGATCAAAGGTATTGTTTAAAAATATTAATTTTTAAGTCTACATTTTAGACCACTTTTTTAAACCTCAATTTCGAAAATGTAAATCTTGTACCCATTTGCATTCTCAAGAAACTAAAATAATCCCTGAAAAGCTTCAAAATGTCACCACTTTGCAATTTTCACTGTCAAATGTACATTCTAAAATTTCTTTTTTGAAAATATTTTTAGCCCTCGTTGACTGACGAACTATGTTACAAAATGACTCATCAATCTAATGCTCTTAAAATTTCAAACAGAGTTGTAAATCTACCGATACATGGATGTCCCCGTTATAGTAGTGCTCTAGAAATTTTCAAAGAGGTTTTGGTCGAATTTGAGGTGGCCTTTAGGTTCAAATATCAAAAGGTTAAATTATAAAATTAAATTAAAAACTAATAATCTAGATGTCTGTCTTTACAGCAGATAAAAACGGTATAGCTTTAAATTTCACCACTATATTCATCAACGACGAGTATGGGACCAAAATGCTACAAAGCAGATTGATTGAGGTCATCTTTTGATAATTAAAAGCATTACATTTTTTAAATATTTTTTTACAGGGTAATTTGCTACAGTTCAAATGCACGTGTCAAGACATATGTCGGAAGATAAATGAAAAGTTAGAGATAAAGTATAACGGTTTAACCAGCGACTAAATAAATGTACATTTTAACATTTCTCAAGGGTCTAAAATTTGGTAAATGTACAAATTTATAACTCATTTTTTCACTCCTGAATGAATAGCTACAGCTCCAAAAAGTAAATTTTCATATACAACCTCCTTGAAACCGGCTTCTTCCATCATTGCTCCAAATTCAACCTAGATTTTTTTTAAAATAAACATTTTTAATATATTATGTCAAACCTGATCTGGAAATTTTTGTATGCTTTTAGCCAAATAGTCATACGATTTAAAGTCGCCTGCTACAATTTCACCCATTACAGGGAGTAGTTGATTTAAGTATTGGATGTAGATACTGAAAATGTACAGTTAAAATATAAATAAAAAAGAATACCTGTTAAAAATTGGAAAATTTTCCACTTTGCTAAATTCCATACAAAAAAATTTACATCCTGGTTTTAATACACGATAAGCATCTCTGAGTCCCTAAAGAGTATTATCATTGATTTATAAAAAAATACTTGCGATATGGAACCAAAATTGCGAATGCCAAAAGCTATTGAATAAGAATTTACACTGCTTTCAGGAAATGGTAAATTTTCTCCATCGCAAACAATAAATTGAATATCTTGAAATATTTTTGAAAAAATAATTTTAAACTACCATCATATCCTTTTAAATGTGCCCTCTTTTTACCCACTTGAATCATATTTTTATTAATGTCACATATGTAAATATTTGATCTTGGCCAGGTTTTTCTCATCATAATTTCCATGTACAATTTGAAAGCAATGTCTCCTGTTCCTCCTGCCACATCTATATGAATTTCACCCAAATTGGGCAATATTTTTTTAACAAAATGAGTTTTCCATAGTTTATGAAGTCCAAGGCTCATACAATCGTTCATTTTGTCATATGTAGACGCCACGTTATCAAAAACGGCATTTACTTAAAAAAATTATTTTTTCAAAATTTTAATTTTAATTTTAATTTAAAACCATTTTTTTGTTTTACTTCCTCCTTGACATACTCGTTTCCAAACCACGTTTTTTGGAATCCCGCTAAACTAGTCTTGAAACCGTGAACGTTCATCTGTTTTACATGCCCATTTTTAGATTTCAACAAACCTTTCGCCACCCTTTTTATAAAAACATTCCCGTTCATATTAATTTTCAGTCATGACTACAATTTTAAAAAAAATATGTAAACAAAATTTTCCATGGATTATGAAAGCCTAAATGTTGAAAACAAATCTGAATCAAGCGTCTATTTGGATGACGAAGTAAATGATGATATACCCGATTCTTCATTAACTAATACAGATATTCTCTTTAAAGAAATTTTATCTTCTGATGATCATCTCGTCAACAGCATTTGCACCATCTACGATGAAAATCTATTCCAACAAGTTGATAAGGGCTTAGAAAAAAGAATAATCCAAGCTGACGATAAAATCGAACAGTTGTGTTCTGAAAACTACCACGGCTTTATAGAATCGATGAAAACGCTTTTGAAAATTCGCGATGACGCAACAGTTTTAAAAGAAAACATTCAAAGTACAAATGAGGACATAAACGAGTGTTTGAAAACGCTGTTAGAGAAGAATAAAAATATTATAGAATTGAGTCAAGTTAATGAAAATATAAACTTGGCTTTATCAGCTTTGGAAGAATGCATGCCTGCTTTAGATGCCTATAATCGTCTGAGAGAGGAAATGAAGAATAAAAAATTTATCAATGCTCTACAGACGTTAGATCAATTGGAAAATTTATACTTGGTTAATATAAACAAGTATCGGTTTGCTTCGGAAATTACTCAAATGTTGACTAAGATTCGTGAAAATATAAAGAGCGAAACGACTATTCAGTTGACAGACTTTTTAAATAAAATTCGGCGCAATACTCGTTTAACGGGAGACATTATTATGCATAAATTTGCAAAAAAGTACAAAATTTCTGGACTGGCGCATATTATTCACAAGAATGACGAAAAGATGGGTAGTAAGAATTCAAATGGTTCATTTAATGCGGCAAATGTGGAACAAGTTATTGAAAGTATGCAACAATCTAGTATGGGGAAAAAGAGACATACAATTAGGTAATTTAAATTTTAACGTTTTTGTGTGTATTGATATATAAAATTTTATCAAGCCATTTTTAGATCTATAAAATTACTCCACGACTCGAGAAAAAATCAAAAAATGTCACGACAAATCTCTCAAGTTGACACAACTTTTTCTGACGATATAGTCATTGATCAATTTTGCATAGATGACGTTGTATCCTTTGAACAGTTACACAGAACTGTCCATGTTTATAAAATAATGAGTACTCATGAAGAATTTGAAACTCTTTATAAAACTGAACGTGGAAAGCAGTTGACTCAATCTCTTGAGTGCGATAAAAATATAATACCATTTAATGATATTGTTGATTTCGCCGATTATTTCTACACAATATGCGGTTTTTTTGTAACGGAAGATTACATTATTCAAAAATTATCTGGTCTGGTAGGACGAACATATCTCGATGCCCTATGGCAACAAAACAAAGGAAAATTCCTTTCAATAGTCCAAAACTCGTTGGAAACTTTTTCAAGATATATTGGTCAACGAATGAAACTCTTACTAGAAATAAAATCCATCGTACTTGTATTTTGTCATACAATGGTAGAATATGGTTTCCGAGTGAGTTCAATCTACGATCTTTTAAAAGACATTCAACGAGAATATGAAGCAGTCCTAATGGACACGAGTTATGAAGCTTTTTCTGGCCATCTAGGATCCGACAACTTTAAACCTATAAAAATTAAATGTCACGAGGACCTTTCATCGCTTTTTGGACAAAACGTTCCAGACATTTCTAAATTTTTGGAAAATGCATTTACCGATTCTGAAAACGCCTCAAAAAACAGTTTACCCTTTTCCATATCTGTTCCCGGTATTTTCTGCGAAATTATTAAATTCATTGATAAAACTGTGATATATTCCGAAAGCCTAAATATTACTGGAACTGAATCTGTAGAAACCACAAAAACTTTCCTCAACATGCTTCTGTCCAAGACACTTTCTGAGATTGTTTTGAATCACATAAAAAATGAAATAAAAATGTCTGTTATAATGCAATTGTATGTAAACATTACTTGGCTCAACGAATTATTTTCTTATTTTGACCTCTACATTCATAGAGTATGTAATGTTTCGAAAACAAAAAAAAGCAGCAGTCGAGGCAATTCGCTTCTTCAGAATATCGCTACGGAATGTAAACTTAAAATATTTACCCTTTTAAATATACAAATTGATGATTTTTTCAAATTTTCTCATTACGATCCCGTCTCAAAACATAAATCGATGGCAACGGAACCCAGTCCTTATATTATTGATATGATTGGATTTTTGAAAAATATGTGTGATTCTTTTTCAAATTTACCGTATGAAGTCGGACATGACGCTTCATTTATGATTTCTAAGCATGTTGTGAGTGTTTTTAAAGACAAGTTGTTGGATTCGCGGGTTAAGCAGATTAATGATAGTTGTTTGATGCAGATTCAATTGGATTTGGGTACAAATATATATTTTATAAAAATTTATACTTTTTAGTAAAACTCTCCGGTTATACTTCTGTTATAAATCTCAACAACGTGGATAAAGAATCGACTCAAATGCTATTTCTAGACATTCACCAACTCCTCGACCTCTGTCTAAATATGGAATGGGTCGATTATATTGACATGTTGTACAAGACTGATTGCCTCCCTTCAAGTTACAAATTTTGCCGCGTAAATCCAAATTCTGCCTTGATAATGTTAGAAAAAGTAAAAAATTATGAACATTTCAGCATTTTCAGTTTAAAAAAAACAGAAAGAAACAAAAGAACCATGATTGAAAATTGTATAAAGCGTTTACGAGATTTAATACATTATTAGTGGTAGTAATAAATTATTGTTATTTAACCCTTCATTAGTATCTTTACGTAACACTTTGTTGCATCAATAATTTCTCCGTCTTGTTTCAAAATACATGAAAACAACCCAGAGTGATTTTCAGTGATTACAGGTATCGTGAGACTGCAAACTCCAGAGATGTACTCGATTGTATATGTGCAAGATGTGTTTTCCAAATTTTTATCATTATGAGTCCACATGATGTTTACTGCTTTCGAGTAATTTTCAATTGTACACAAAAGTTTTAATTCTGATGATTGTACAATGGTTCTATCGCGAAGGCCTATGGAAAAGAATGATGTTTTTTCTATTGGTAGAGTATTCGTGTGTGGGAAAACTTGGCTTATATGGCTTTGGGTTGTTCTGCGATTTTGGTTATACAGATCAAGGGCTTTTAGAGAGTCACTAGACATTCTAAATATTTAAAATGGTTTTATTCTATTTTTTTATAACCTTCTTCTGCCCGAATCAAAAGACGTGTTTCTATTTGATAGATAACTTGTTCTTCTACCCGTGATAATCAAATTAGCGCTACTCTGAACGGCCCCAAATGAATTTTCAATCACTACAGTATAAATATCCACATCTTGTTGGTTGCATCTATTTATACGCAACTCACAATGTGTTTTCGTCTGTTTTATTATGTATTTTAGTCCGTTTGTAAGATTTTCTCTTTTAGACTCTTTGCACCAAGATACTGTGGGGTATCCAAATGTCCGAACTCTACAAGAAAATGTTATTGTTTCACCAAATGCCGATGTTATATTTTTAAGATTTGTAATCAAAACTGGCGCATATTCAGCGTAATCTATAATGTATTAATTACTAAAATTAGCTCAAATTTTAAATATCACCGAAGAAGACATAATTCTTCTGACTAGATAAATTCATAGAGTGGTTAAACGACTCTTTCATGCCCAATATCGTATCTGACTATATTATTATTATTTTTCCATTTCCATTTCAACTACAAATATTAATACCTGTGATTTACACTTTCGATAATTTCCATCAGTGAAGCGATGCAAGTTATCCTTGAACCATTCGTGAGATAAAGCTTCATGAGCAGTAGGTCGATTTCTAAAATTAAACAAATTAAATTAAAAATTAAGTACTTTTCAATAGGGTCTACAAGTCGTTGTAATAAATCTAATGCACTAGAGGAAGCAAATTGTTTGAGATGATTGAGTTTTTCATGCATTGTCATGTTTTGGTATCCTTCAATTTCGAAAACTTTACAAAATCTAAATTGATTAAAATAAAAAATGTAAAGTTTAAATTTATACATGTTGGCAACTATCGATCCCAAAAGATACATGTCTGTGTAAAATCCCAATTTGGCATTGTCTCCCAATATGGATTTATCCACTTCCACAACACTTCTTCTAGTTATACCGTGATTCTTCTTATCTGACATATCCATTTCGTTTCCCAACTCTGCATTCAAAATATCGTCATTTTTTATTATTGAGGCGTGGTAGAGGTCTACTATTTTTATCTTTTTTGAGGCATGTTTGGTTTCGACAAAACTTTTGGGCTAAAAAGGATTTTAAAAAAGTTACATTTAACATTTTAAGAAAAATACACTTAGCTTGAGATGCACAGCGCCCATTTCGTGCAATTTAGATATTGAGGTCAACATTTGATTGGTGTAATTGGCAATGTCTGCTTCTCCTTCAATTTCGTTGTTTTGGGACAAACTATCTAATGTTGCACCGGCCAATCTGATTATAATTAACTATTTAATTTTTATTTTAAAGTTTTTTTTACATTTCCATGATTAATATAGCTCTTTTTCCGTCATTATAACTATCGTGAAGTTTCACAAAGTTGCTTCCATTTTCTGAAACTTGAGATTCAATTTCAGTGAAATTTTTAATCAAATTTTTGTAATTTTCACAACCATGAGTCTTGTCGAGGTTGAAAACGTGAGCAAAATAGTTTCCTCCAGTTAGCTTGTCCTTTAATCGGTACATGTTGACTTGAGGAGTTCTGCAATTTGTATATTTATATTATATTTATAATATGAAAATTTTTATAAAAACATTACCCGTCAAACTTTTCACAAACATCATATATTGTATTTAAATTTAGTCCAATTTCACTACATGAGCTTGTTTGGGATAATTTACGAACTTTTGTCGAGTTGTATTCTGTTTTATTATTAATTTTTTTATATTCATTATTACGATATTTCTCATATTCATCGGCCAGAGGTTCTTTAACGTTCGGTATATTATTAGAACTAAAAATTTTATCCCATGGATCAATCTTTTCAATTATCGACCCTTTTCGAGTATTAAAAACCACCTTTGTGCTGTAATAAACGACATTAGATCTTACAACATCCTTTGTCTGATTGTCGGATAATGGCATTTTTAAAATTTCTACATAAATTGAATATGAAGCGTCCGGGCACAAATCTTGTATCTTGGCAGACGTCAACCTCGTAGATTTCGCCATTACCCAATTATGATCTAGAGAACCGTGCATTTTATTGCAATAATTACACATTTTGATGATAAATTCTGGATTAGAATCAGTGGAGCAATCATATTTCCAGGTTAAAAATGCACTCGTCTCGTCAATGGTATTACATGTCAAATCGTAGAGGTTTGATTCTACATCTATAAATAATTCTTTTTGATTTAATATATAAGTTAAAACCATTAATAGACAACGTGACGCAACTTGACGCAGTTCCAAAATTATTAGACACGACTACACTAAACAGACCATCATCCTCGTTCTTTTTAATATTTTTTATTCTAAATCTGTATAGACTGTTGTGAAACTGTTTAATACTGGTTCTTGAGTCGAATTTTATCAGATTATCGTTAAAAAACCACTCTGTTAAAGGAAAAGGCAGACCCGTAACTTTTACTTCCATGAGAAACTCTGTTCCATCGCATAATTCGTAATGTGGGACAGTCTTTTCGTCGTATTTATACTTATTTATTTCAACAGTTTTTTGGCAGTTCTGCACGGATATAGAAACTTGTGGTTCCTCTTTAAATATTTTAAATTTTAATAAAAAATAATTTAACCTCCGATTAAAACTTGAATCCGGTTAGATTTGTGCACTTCCAAGTTGGTGACGTGGAAATTATAAACTCCAAAATCTCCTTTTCGACATGAATGTTTTTCCAGTTGAAAAAAAGTTTTTTCATTGTTGACAGTCAACGAGTATTCGTCGTCCGTTAGTTTCTGCCCATTTTTAGTCCTAAAAATCGTTATTATTATTAAACTTTAGTGTGTTTACTAACAAACACTATTTAAATAGCTGTATAAATACTATTTAAAGTTTTAAATATTTTACATGTACAAGTTTACAGTTTTTATATTAATAATTGTGATACTAGGCGTGTATTTAACGCCTGTCGAATGTAAAAGAAGTAAAAGGGGTAATTTAAATAGAAACATTTCATTTTTTTCATTTTTTAAAAATTTTTAACAATTTTAGGTAAACTGGCCCAAAAGCTACCAAAATCTAAAAAAGATTTAATAATTTTCAAACCACACGGAAGAATGCAGATTAATATGACAAGAAATGAAGCAGCTGCATTAATATCTCTTATTCCTTTTGCCGTCCTTCTTACAATTATAGAATTTTACTGGGGAATGTTTGACAGGAGTAATATCACATATGTATTCCATAGAATCTATAGAAAGTTTCAATATTACATCATACCGTTGATTATATACAACTTTGTATTTGGCAAGTTGGAGAGAAATTATCATCACGTAAAGATATTTAAAAAAACTCTATGGTACAAAATTTTAGAAAACGTGTTTCATATATCCATCACTGGTTGCTATTTTAGCATGATAGGTATTTATGACGTTGATTCTGCCATTACAGGGATCATAATTTTGGCAATTGTACACTATATTGGCAATCGTATAATTACCGAGTTTATACAAGTTAAAAAAATTTTTAAATTTACAAATGACACAATTTTAAATTTAAATAACTCAAGCCAAGGTTTTGAACTTGAAAGAGGGGAAAAAAGGGAAGCGAAAAAGGTTAAAGTATCGAAAACTGACATTGCATTTATCACTTTTGATTTTAAAAATAAATAAATATATTGATAATTTTACCATTTGTAGTTTATAATTTCCGATGACGAATTGACCTTCATTTGAAGTAGCAATCTTTCTTCTACTTTGAGGTTGACAGTCTCTGACTGAGAGCTTGAAATCCACATGAAATCTTAATTTTTTATTAATTATATTATAAAAATTATTATTATTAAAATCACCTTCTTTCTTTGCCCTTTTTTTCAAAACAACTCCTGTCGAATACTTGTAAGGTGTAATATACAGCTGCGAATTTTCAGTTGAAGTAATTTTCTCATAAACTAATTTAAATTCATAATCATGGCTTCCAATTAAATCCTTTATTTTGCATTTATTATCAATATTTAACTTTTCGAGGTCTAGTGAAATTTCGTCCTTTTTATTTTTTACTGGAAAAAATCTGTCTATATTAGTTGCCTTGTCCAACCTACTAATGTACTTTAATTGATAACAACACTTGTCATCGGTGCAGTAAATTTCTTGGGTTTTATAGCCGATTTTCACGTTAGTTTGATCGTAATCGATGATTACTGGTGGTTTAAGGTCTAATAAATTTATAAATATTAATATTATACATTTTAGTATACCGTCCTTTTCCGTTAAATACAGCCAGGATTTGGGAGGTTGATGAAACTTGGATCTTCCTATCCTATATTCTTTATCTTTGTGAATAGTTTCGAATAAACTAATATCCTAAACAATTTTAAAATTTAAGAGGGTTAATTTTAAAAATTAAAAAATATAACATGAAAAGTTGCTTCGTGCACCCACACATCGGAACTGGGTTCCAAAAACTCCAATACATAGCTGGTATAGTTATCTTCTTTCTTTGAAACACTCTTGTAAGTCGTATCATTGCTGTCATAATCAGTATCTTCAATTTTATATTCAGAAACGTTCTTTTCAATAAATTGAGCTACACATTAATAAATTATATTTTAGTTGAAAAATAATGATCAGAAAATTTTACATTTTGCTGCAGAAAGGTTAAAAATAGCGACTGTAGCTTCCCCTAATCCTTTGGAAAATATAAATCTTGCTTCTATTTTGTAAATGTCATTGAAAGATGAAGGATTTGCCATGTCATTTTTACAAATTTCAATTTCATTGGATACATTTTCAGAAACGTCCACGTCCATTATTTGAATGCATTCTTTTTTGTTAAAAAGTTTAACGTTTATATCTGAAAAAATAATTTATAAATTTTTTTAGATAGTTTACATTCAACTAGAGAGCTGTACTCTAGATTTTTGACACCTAAAATCATTTTCTCAATATCTAATATTATATTATTTTATTATTTTTGTTTTTATAATTTTTCAAAATAAAATCACCATCCAGTTTATCGTACCGAATGCCATTAATTATCGGCACGTCTTCGTATTCAACACACTTGACTTTTTCTAAATGTGTTTCTTTCCCATCTTGGTCCTGCATAGAAATGTAGCAGTTTTTCAAGTCCCACAAATTCTTAACATTAATTAAATTTATATAAAATTTATCTTCTGTTGTCGTAAATTCCGTTTTTTCGCACACATTTTGACGTGTACTTGTCGCTTCTCCGTCAAAAGTAGTAATTTTCAAAATTTTTGCATTTTCATATTGGCCATTTGCAATCTTACAGCGATTGTGCAAATAAATCAGTTTCGTTCCCAGTAAAATATCACTACATTTGCAACAATAACCTCTTTGTATGTTTAGAAAACGACCTTGTATTTTTGCCGACTTTTTAGAATAATGTATTTCAATTTCCGCGTCTACCATTTTATCATCTATCGGAGGAGAATAGCACAATTGTCTGTCAATTTCTAGAACTTTAACGAGGCATTTAGTCGTGTTTTTTTCAATTTGACAGGTGTATTCACCTGCGACATTTTCATTCCCTTGTGACACGCAAAGGGTGTGCCAGCCATTTTCATTGTATTCTATATGATTTCTGGACGAGTTTACAATCTGTTGACCATTTTTCAGCCAAATTGCAGTACTTGAATCTAATACAGAGGCTTGTTGTTGATATCTACAAGCCAATTTTAATAGGTCAGTGTTTTTTATAGTTTTGTCGGTGAGAGGAGTCATCCAAAAGTCGATAGACTATTTTTAAAAATATGATTACTAATTAATTTTTAATTTTTAATTACACCAGTCTTTAATTCAAAAGGAGTCAATTCTGGCCACTCTGGAATTGAATCAGATACTACAGACTTTCTTTTAATGTCAACGGGTCGTAATTTAACCAACGCTTCTCCAAACATGGAAGCTCGTCTCTATATATTTTTTTAAATTAATTAATTGTAAATTCATTACCCGTATTAGAGGCGTTTCCTTTTTTGTTTCAATAATAGATGACTCTAAATCCTTACTACCTCGTTTCAACTTTCTTGGTTTCAATTGTACATCTTTTTTCACAATATCCTTTAGAAACTCTGGGGCATCTGGGAGCTTTTCCAGATTATTATAAGCTGTTGAATATCTCTGTACTTTTTTTAGCTTAACTAAAGTATTTTTATAATTTTTTTGAAAAATTTTTTAAAAAATACTCATATCCTTTTGTTTTTGAAAAGTCATTTTATTTTGAATTACAAGGTTTATAAATAAAAAATTATCAATTAAAAAGGTTTTACCAAAAACTCATGTGGGCTATAGAGTACAATTTACGAAATTTGATATAAAATTTTGTGGTTAACCTGACCCAAATCAACATTTTGTTTTTGCATCCCAAACATTTAGATTAATTTGTAGGATATGTTACACAAGTCGGAATTTCATGTAAAATTTGTAAATACATAAATGTAATTTTTAAAAATAAATCAAATTATTAATTTTTTTAATTTTAATTTTTAAATTAATAAAGTTATATTCATATAATAATAATCACCTAGTTTACATTTAAAAATTGTCAATTTGAATAATTTTTATTAAAATTTAAAATTCCTGGCAGCAAACCCATAAATGAACGTTGATGATCTCATAAAAACCACAAAAGTTTCAATAAACGATAACGTCCGCGAAAACGTAACTCTGGAAGAAACAAGGAATGAAATTGAAAACCCGCCTCTCAAAAAACAAAAACTGGATCACCTCCTCTCACAAGACGAAAATCCCTTTACATCCACTCAACTACGAAAAGCTTTGTCAATGCTCTCAAAACGATTTATTAAAAACCAAGAATTGCGTATAAAATACAAAGATGTGCCAGAAAAGTTTATGGAGTCTGAAGTATTGGTCAATGATTGCATATATTCAATCTCCCCTATGTGTGGAATATACTCCCTATATCCAACATTTGTAGAAAGCGGTGGAGTAGACCTCGTCATAAAACTCATTGGTCATGAAAATTCCGACATTTTAGTATCTAGCATTAAATTTGTCTGCGATCTTGTCGATTTTGATCAAGATTTATGCGACAGTGTTGAAAATTTCGACAGTTTAATAAACAAACTTGAAAAATTAAACATAATGTCAGTTTTATTAAACTGTTTAAACAGCTTGGATGACAAGGATCCCGATGAATGTAATGCCGTGTATAAATGTCTAGAAATTATCGAGTCGCTGATTGAATATAAAGATTCCTTTGTCACAATTACGTGTCAACAACATGTGGTTAAATGGCTAGTGAAAAAACTCCGAAGCCGGTCCATGAATGAGAATAACAAGTCATATGTAGCCGAACTTTTAGCCATTTTACTTCACGCAGATCCACTCGTTTCAAAAACCATCAACAATTTTAAGGGCATCAATAGTCTCTTGTATTGCACTTCCATCTTTCAACGAAGAAACCCCAAAAGTACAATAGAGCAAGAATTAATGCTTAACGTTTTCAATTGTCTCTGTGCTGCTTCGATCGATGCCGACAATCGGAAATGCTTTTTAAAGGAAGAGGGTATAGAATTGATGATTTTGATGATTAGAGAAAAACGACAGTCGCGTGTAGGAGCTCTTAAAGTGCTAAATCACGTCTGTTCAGGACAAGAAGGAGTAGAGTGTTGTGAACGGTTCGTTAAAACTCTCGGTTTGAGGACGATATTTCCTCTCTTCATCTCCACTCCTGTCGATAAATACATGTCTCAAAATGAACTTGAAGAACACATTTACGGTATAGTTTGTTCTCTTTTGAAAAACACCCAAGGCACTTACAAAAATAGGGTACATGATAAATTTTGTGAAAATAAATTTGAAAAAGTGGAGAGACTGGTACAAATCTACGTTGAGTATAAAAAAACTTACGTTTCGAGACAGGAAGCTCTTGTCGATTCACAATCTAATAATCTCGATTACCTGACAAGTTTAGAGCTAGGTTTGTTTACACTACAACAATTGATCATAATTTTGACCATTTTATTGACCAGTGGGGACAATGGTATGGTTAAGAAGATTAAAGATCTATTTAAACTTTATAAATGCGACATCAAGTATCTTGAAAGAATATTGGTGGAATATGGCTCCAAATTGGCTCTTGACGAAGGGGAAGATAATTGGATAGAGCGGAAGTTTACTGATAATCTCGTACTGGAAATTGGATATATTGATTTGTAAAATAATGCTTGTAATTTATCTATGACTTTTTTAATAGTCAAAATTTCATAAAATCGACCAATAAAAGTTGATTTTATTCATGTGCACATTTTAAAAAAAAATTATTGATTTGTTAATTAATCATTAATTCGATAATAATTTTATACTTTATTGCATGAAGTTATTAGTTTGGACTACATTTGTTCATATTTTGTTTCAATTCAAGTTGATTGGTCCAACATTTTATCGATTATTTTCATTATCCCAGTTTGTAAGTTTAAAAATTATACGCACGGTGAAATAGATCACTACATGGCAATCATCGATTGTTTGTTCCCAATAGGAGTGAAATTTGTTAGAATAAGTTGGTGGTCTCTCTCTCTTATAACATTTTTTATCTTGTGTGAAATTCATTTTAATGTTATTTAACTTTTCATGAGGTGGTTAGTCACTTTTATTAACCTTTTATTAACAATTGGGTTTACAGCTAGTTTGTCGCAGAGGACAGAGGTGACAGATGAATCGTATATTGTTGGTAATTTGTCATTAATCTTTTCAGAAGCTAAATGCATTTAGGTTGTACTTTTGAGAATGTTTTGTGCGATAAAAACGACAAATGCATCAATGGTATTTTTTAAATAATTTTTTTCATATTTTATATATTTTCAGATGGAATATTATGGTTCTGTGGAAATGAAAAAATCGCATCATTTGTGGATCAGTACCCCACATATACTGCTAATGTAGCGTCGGATTCTGACATCGATCAGATATCGAGGAAGCTCAGTAGCATACCCAAAATGAAACTAAAATACGCCAATAGCCGTGAAATTCAATGCTGGATTAAAATTGTCGTTTTTAAGCAGCTGGGAGAGAAAAAAACTCCTAAACCATACTTGCCGTCTAAAAATTGCGTGCGAAATTACCAAAATACGTTTAATAGCAATTTAAAAAAGTACAATACACAAGATTCGAAAGATAAAAAAGATTCAAATAATTCTACTATATGGGGAGATTTATCAAAAGACGACAAATTTTATGTAATTCTGAATAGAATGCAGGACCAACAGGCCAATTCTTTCAAAAATCCATTTAAAGAAGATGTAAAAAACACATATTTCGATAATCCATTTTATTTAAACTCTTATGAATATAATAATCATAATTTAAAAAATAACGGGGATGCGAGGATGGAAAATAATTTTAAATCTGATAGAAATTCTAAAGACAGTAATGTTTACAACGATTTTGAAAGTGATAAGAATAGTAACATGATGACAAAAGCGGAAATGAGTTTTATAAATCTACTGACAAAAATTGGACGGGATTATAACATGACAAACGATCAGTTGACAAAAGTTGCAATACATTTGTTGTGGGATAATAGCACGAATAGTAAAAATGAGTTGATTAATTCAGAAAAATCTAATAAGGGAAAGTTGAATGCAATTGATAATTCTAGGAATACCGTTTATTCCAAGGGAGATGAAATTGACGTTGATGAAGAGATTCCGTCAATTTTTGAAAATATTGGTATTCAAATTTAACTTTTGATTAATAATTTTAAAACATTTATTTGAAATTATTTGAATTATTTATTAGAAAAGGAACCTTTAGATCAAAAGAGAAATTTTACTAGCCACGATATCTTCATTTATATTGACCCAGCGTAATTTTTATAAATTGTTACAAATTTAAAAAACCATTTTGATTTGATGAATTTTGATCAGTTTTTTCTCAATTTTGTTGACCTTACAGACCCATTTTTAAACAACTTTTGTGTCGTATTTTGCTAAATTATCAGTCATTCATAAATTTGTATTAATAATCTCTTGATATCTTACTAACATTTTTTAAAATGAAACACACGTGTTCCACTTGAGTTAATAATTTGGTTTGTTAAATTGTCATATAAATGTGTATTTTTGTAACATGTGCACAACGTCTTTAGATTGAAAAAGGATAAGGACGTCTTTCGACTAACTCGAATATTGAGGAACATTTATCAGCTAAGAAGGGACGAATTTCAGTTTGTAAAGTAATTTATAACCATTTTATAGTCGTGATCCAGCATAATTTGTGTTTATTATTTTAAATTTGAATATCTAGCTACTCTCATGACAAACACACCCTCCATTTTTACGTAAATTCCACAATAATAGACATAAACGACCTAATTAGATTTACTTGTAAGTTATTTTATTTTTTATTTTTTATATTATTTTTCATCAAAAATATTTTTTAGATATGCAATATAAACATTTTTCCGACATACTGGGTTATAATGTAAAATACATTGGTGGCAGGAGTTTGAATAATTCCACAACGGTATATCAAAATATTACGTCCAATATTGAAGATAATACGAGCAAAAAATTAAAGGATCACAATTACATTATCGTCGTGTCAGTGGTGGTTATTGGATGTCTTCTCGCCATATTAGCAACGATATTATTGTGCATTAAGAGAAGATCGACCATTACCAAGAAATTTAGGACTGTTATAAAGGATTTGCAGAAGCCTAATAGTTACGAATATCAAGAATTGTGTAAGGACCAAAGTGAAACAGACAAGTATGCTTTGAGAGATAAGCAAGGGGATTCGAAATTTAGTTTGAGTTCGTGGAATGCTGATAATATCGGAGCAACGAATATAGATATAATTACAGCACATACTGTTTTGGTAATACAATTTTCATATAACTTTTTTTAATTTTTTTAAGAAATTTTGAGTTTTTAATAAAAATTTTTAATTTTATAATTCTTTTTAGGCTTACATGGAATCTTACTTGAACGATGAGACTAAATTATCAAAAGAATGGGAAACTATGAAATTGTACACGCCAGAGTACACTTCTTCAAATATTGGCGCAAGACCCAAGAATTACAAGAAAAATATAAACCCCAATATTATCACATGTAAAAGCTTACATTTTGATATTTAAAATTTGTTATTTTTTAAATTTTTATCCATCTAGATGATCACAATAGATTTTGTTTGAATGCTGACAACAGTAGTGACAATTCAGACTATATTAATGCCAGTTATATAGTAATTTTAAAATTATTTATTAATTTTTTTTTTAAAACAAATTTCTATACAGACCGATCACGACCCTAGAAGTCCTCGATATATTGTAACTCAGTGTCCAATGAAAGACACGATTGCGGATTTTTGGCAGGTTTTTATAAACTTATTCATCAAATATTATATTATTTAGATGGTCTGGGAAAGTTATGCCAACTCTATCGTATGTTTGTGTAATTTAAACGAAAATGTTGCATTTGTGCAATATTGGCCTTCCAGAGGAAGTCAAAATTTCGGAATTTATGAAGTATTGTTTTTTTAATATTTCAAACTTTCATTCTAAATTTTGTTCATTTCTATCTACTAGTTGCATCTCATTTCAGAACACGTAAAAAAAAGCGACTATTTGATAAGATGTTTCTACATAAGAAACATAAACACAAACGAAACACGTACTATAACTCAATTCCATTATAATTCTTGGAGTAACAATGAAATTCCAGTTTCTAGTCGAACATTCTTGGAGTATAGAGGGTAAAAATTATAAAACTTTAGAATATTTTACGATTTTTTTTTTATTTATCTAATTTTAGAAAAATTGAAAAGTCGTACAAATCGGGCATCAGCCCGACTATTATTCACTGCAGGTGATTATTAAAATTATTATAATAATTAAAATTATAAACGACATTTGATCATTTGATCATTTGATATGTTGCTAACGGAAACATAATTTTTGTTTAACTCAAGTAAAAGTCTTTCAATTTATTTTTAGCAATGGCGCCGGACGATCTGGTCTATTTATACTGGTAGATATGGTGATAAATCGTATAATGAAGGGTAATTTAATTTAAAATTTAAATAAATTTTTTTTAATTTCTAAAGGTGTTAAACAACTGGATATTTCTGCTACTCTGGAGCATTTACGAGATCAGAGAAAGAATGTCATTGAAACGAGGGTAATTTTTTTTAATTTTTAATTTTTAATTTAATATTTAGAACCAATTTGAATTTGCTTTCACTTCGATAGCTGAACAAGTGACGGACATGATCAACACAATACCAAAATGATGATAAATCTGCTCATTTCTGAAATATTTGTTGTCTGTTTATATATTAAATTTGTTATTATTAAAATTTAATTAAAATTATATCATTTTATAATTAACCGTTTGCTTCGATTCCCATCAACAGGACAATCGTTTTCAAAATGTGGAGAAACTTTTTTAATTTAGGAGCTTCCAGCATTCTAATCTTGTGTTTCAATCCAACAAGAAGACGTAAACATTTATGTTTCATGGAAAGTTTGTCAAGATTCGATGCATCTTGTACATGTTCGATGCCTTTCTTTAGAGTCTTTAGATTTAACAACAATCGCTCTGTTCTGGCGCTATTTCTGAGTAGCATAATTTCGTGCTTTAAAAGTCGAAACGACTTGTTCCAATCCAATTTACATTTCTGACCAGATAATCTCGTACATTTTGCACAATAAAATTTTCTTGATGAAGATAAAGTGCATAAAATAACGAGTAAAGCAGTAGTATTCATTTTGCGAGATTTTTCACCTTTAGGGTTGATAATAATGTAAATTTTATATATTTTGTGATAATTTATATTGGTTTTTACTTGTTTTTTAGTAACATTTGCATATGGGAAGAGCTTTTATACTTTTATTAAAAAAAAATTGGCATGCCATGATGAAATCGAATTATATAATAATTTATTAGATTGTAAGATTTTGTTTGTTTTACATTTTTATTAAAAAAATGTATATAATATGGTCAATGATTATAGAATGGATTTTATTTTTATCAATAAGTTTAAAAAATTAGATATTTGTATTTATATATTATTTATTTAGTCTTCCCATAAAATATTAACTTTTAATTTTCTTTTTCGTGATTTTTACATTTTTCACACCAATCTCTTACGTACATAATAAATTTATTGAAGTATTTAACGCTGATTTTTATGTATTAATACATTAATTAACATAAATTAATTTTTTTAAATAGATATATATTGACCACAACATACAAAAAACGATGACCGATATCGTCCCAAACGTAACGGAATAGTATTTACTATCATTTTTTGATATTAACGTATTTTTTATTTACTTATTCTGCATTTTTTTGAGATAATTGAACTTACTTTTAGTCGAGTGCTGTTTATCATCCATCATTAAGATATAATTTTTGTGATTCCAACGTGGCCACGAGTAAGATTATAACTTTTTCACACAAAAATAGTTCAAAATTAATGTAATAATAAATTATTTAATTTTTAACAGAAGAAATATAATAAATTTGATCTCAACGTGAGAATCTAGTGTGCTTTCGCGTGGATGGTCGCTCAAATCGGGGTACCTATATAAAAATATTAAAATTGTTATAAAATAACATTAATTATTTACCTTTGAACCGTCTTTTAAGTGAATAAAATCTGTCGAATCAATCTCTATATGGGAAGTTGTATCACTCGACATTCGTTTAGTCCTTTTTTTTGCAGGACTGGAACAAGATCCATTGCTTGTTTTTTTATCCTGGGTGTTTCCATTTTGTATTGAATTCCTGGTTTGGTATTTCCTTTTAGACCCTAGAACCTCAATTGACTTCAAATTGATTTTCAAGTCAGACGTTAACGATTCCGTAAGAGAGGATGGTTGATCGTAGTATATTTCGCAATTTTTTGTATCGAGGCCGTTTTTTAAAGATTGGGGAGTGCTCGTCTTGTATGTATTTAAAATATGAGCAGGTTCTGTGTCGACCTTAATATTGATTTGTGCATCTACATGTGAATTGACTTTTATGTCGACTTGTGAATCATCTTTGACACATTTTTGAGATATTGTATTTGGTAAAAGGACACTTGATCCAGAAGAAAACTGCTGAGGTTGATTGTATACAGTAGGTCTAATCAAGCTCATGGGAACTGCACTAGGAGGAAAAGCAGTCTGAAAATATTGCCCGCTAGGATTCTGTCCAAAATAGACAACAAGGTTAGATTTTGGATCAAAGTATTTGTAGTTTACAGTGACTGGTATGTAATTTATCGTACCATTTTCATTGGTACTGCAAGGGATAGCGATCGACACAAATTGTGGAAATATTAGAGACAAAGGATTCGTAAATGCAATAGGCTGAAGCATTTCTACCTTTGATAATACGGTATTATTTATAGTAGGTGCTTTTGTGGAAAATGTAGATTCTTCTGGTCCGGTTTGTGGTTCAATTGAAACTTTAGCTTTGACCTTGAAATGCACATTCTCATAACAGAGTAAATACTTTTTGTAAAAATAAATGGCATTGTCTACTTTCACGTTATTTTTAATCATGTTATTTTTCAAATCGCTCGCCATTTTGCCCCACTTTTTCAAACGATTCATCTCAAGGAAGCCGCCTTTAGACACGACATATTCATAGACTCTTTTTAAAGAAACTTTTCCAAGAGTTATTGGCAGTCTTCGAGGAATCGGCATTCCCTTCTTTTTCATGCATTCTATAATGGCCTTTTCAAACAAGTCTTCTTCTTTATTGAGAGTGACTCTCTTGTAATTTGAAAGCATTTTCTGATCGCTAAAGGAGGTATTGAGGGACACTTGGGGAATCTTTTTTTTGCGGATTCTCAGACAATGACTATTTGAGTATTTGGCCCAAATGTTTTTCATTTCAATGTCATCGCAGGTACTGCTACAGTGGTATATTCTAATTCTCACGTTAGGCAGAAATTTGAGACTTGTAGTGGGATAATTACGACGACTGGCTTCTTGCAACGTCACGAGGGCCTTGAACGCTTTGGGAGACATGATCATTGCATATTCCTGTTGTTGATTTTTCAACGTCTCTTCCACATGAAAGTCTATAGAGAGTCCTCCGACCAGTTTCACCTCACTCATTGGTATAAACAATTTTACAAACTCTACCCGAGGAATTTCAACGTTTCGCTCAAAACAAACCAATTCCACAGAATCTTCCGCACTCATACCTTGATGAGCTAAAGTAGAGTAGCATTTGAAAGACAAAATTTTGTTATCATCATTCGTGGTTTTCGTCCAAATGTTGTTCATTTTGCAAACATACAAAGTTTGAGAAACAGAAATTGTGAAAAATTGGCCAACTCTCAAAGTCTTGTCTTTTGCATTCGTGCTAGAAATTTCGTCAAGAAAAACGGATTGTGTCTCGAATTTTGGCATTATAAGTAACGTCTAAATTATTTTTTACGTGCCAAAAAGTTATAAATTTGATTTAGAAAACCAATAAATTAATCAAAAATACTAAAATATTGCTCAAAATGGATTCATTTTTTAGTTTAAAATGTAAATTTAAATATTCCAATAATTACGTAATGTGTAAATTAAATGTATGGTCAGTTTTTATGTCCTTGTGTTTGAAAATTTAAATACGTTTAACGTATTTACAGTGCTCAACTTTGCGATCATTTGTTATAAATTTTAGGCTTTGTTTCTATAACGCTATTCTATATTTAATTTTAGGTCTCACAGAGAGACTCTCAGTTGCTTACAGTTTGAAATCACTAGTAGGGGCTTATCACGAAATTGTTTACTTGCTTTGAGAATTTATTTAAATTTATCTAAATTTTACCGTCTTGTAAATTTATTTATTATTATGGATAAATCCTAACAACAAGTGGACAATTAGACAAATTATTAGTCGACATCCATTTTGGGTCGCGATTATAGGGCAAGAAATAATGATTAAATTTTATAAAATTTTAATTTTATATTCATGAATGCGTGAAATTAAAAATAAATAATAACTAGTCAATATCCTTTTTTTATTTCGTCTTTTTGTTTAACAATATAATTCATCAAATATCCGTAATGATCTTCATGAGAAAAGTCTTCTTTGAACAGCAAAAGAGGCTTTCCAGCTGCTTTTAAAGTAAAGGCTAATCTAGATACGTCAGCTTGAGAAACGTCTGATATTTTAAAAGAATGATTTTGATTTATAAATAATAGTTTTTTAGTGGCGGTGGTGTACGTTTCAGAAATTGGACAATAATACATGCTTAGCACAAGACGTCGCATACTGGCTTCAGTAAAAAATGCACCAAGAAGTACGAGACTGAGAGAAATCTATATTTTTTTGTAAAAAAAACAATTTTTAAAATACCATCATGAAGCACAATGCAGCTCGGTGTTTTCTCTTTTTAGGCTCTCTTTTTAATTTTACCAGTATGGCCCCCAGAGACAACGACATGGAGACAAGACTAAATAGTGTGAGATATCGCATTATCCGTTTAGGATTCTGGTTACTGTATTTGTAAATATTGAAACCAAACTTGTGATTCGGGCTGTTTATGTTTGATACATTCCGTCTAGGTTTGCATTTTTAATTTTTTTTTAATTTTTAAATATTTTTATACGTTTTAAAACTTTTCCAACATTTCTGAAAATGTGTAAATTTTAGACAATAAATTTTTACCAACGGAAAAATGAAAAGCATATTTTGTTTCGTAAATTTATTAAAATAAAATTGTATTTCTAAAAATGACGCTATCCGTCACGTGTTTTTTCAAATAAAATATAATCAACACTACTTTAGTTTATTATCAACTTTAAATCTATGGTAACATTTAACATCGCCCATGCACGTTATATATAAATAATTTAAATTTAAATTTAACAATTTGACAATTTGACAATTTGTTTTTTTTATGCTGAAATTTTAAAAATGCCCTACAATGACTACATTGACGAATCTGACGAATCCAATGATGCTGTTTTAAATTTGACAGAAAATCATATAAAATCGTTCAATTATTTTTTGGAAGCTGGAATTTCAGCAATCGTCGAAAACTGGCAGCCATATCTAGCCAATGTTGAAGATCATGTAATAGATATTAGAATCACGAATGCGATTGTTTCTTCGCCTTGTGGTAGTCTGGACAACATTTTTCTTGCGGACAAGCGCCTATTTCCGTCAGAATGCCGTATTGCAGGTACTAATTACTCTGGAAAATTTTTCATTGATTATGAAGTGCGTGTGGATGGGAATTTGATTCTAACCGACAAACATCCAATGGGAGAGATTCCAATGATGGTTATTTTTTTTAATTTTTTTTTAATTTTTTTCTTAGGTCTCTAGCTCAAAGTGCAACATTTACGGGTTTTCAAAACCGCAATTGATAAACTCCCACGAAGAACCGAATGAAATGGGCGGTTATTTTATCGTCAATGGACAGGAAAAGTGTATGCGATTGTTGGTAATGCACCGAAGAAACTACCCGACCGCTCACATACGAACATCATGGACTAAACGAGGGCCACTGTATTCGCAATATGGCGTGTCTATTCGATGCGTGGATGTTGATGAAACTTGCTCCAGTATGATATTGCACTACCTGAATAATGGGACAATGCAATTGTGCATTTTTCACAATCGGCAGCAATTCTTCATCCCCGTTATATTAATTCTTCGAAGTTTGTGTGATTTGTCAGATAAGGAAATTTGTCAATATATTATGAATGATTTGACCGATTCAAGCTATTCTGCTTTTTATAAAGGTTGTGTGACATACATGATGCGAGAAATTCATTTAAAACAGATACATAATAAAACGACGGCTTTAAAGTACATGGGAGAACATTTTCGGATCAAATTGAATCACATACGACAAGCTTCGGATGAAGAAATTGGCAAGCATTTATTAAAAATATGCGTTGCTATTAATTTAAAAAGCAACATGGAGAAATTTCACCTTTTATGTTTAATGATGAAAAAGTTGTTTCTTTTGACCACGGAGCATGTTGTGAGCGAGAATCCAGACAATATCATGTTTCAAGAGGTTTTGACGCCAGGTAGATTCTTTACAATGTTTTTAAAAGAAAAGTTGGAAAGTTGGTGTCAATCGATAAAGTATAATTTGGACAGGAAGATTAAAAAGAGTGATTTTATCATTAACGAGAGTAATTAATCAATTTTAAATTATAACTTTTGAAAAATAGTTGGATTGAGAGATTCTTTGAGAAGGTCGTTAAACATTACAAGAGCTTTTGAATATTTAATGGCTACCGGTAATCTAGTGTCAAAGTCAGGTATGGCAATGCAACAGGTGATTTTTAAAAAAATATTTTATATTTTTTTTTTCAGTCAACAGGACTCGTAATTATTGCCGACAGATTAAATTACTATCGCTACATTTCTCACTTCCGAGCCATCCATAGGGGTTCTTTTTTCACTGAATCACGTACCGTAGGAGTGAGAAAACTGCTTCCTGAATGCTGGGGTTATATATGCCCCGTTCACACTCCTGACGGAACTCCATGTGGTCTTCTCAACCACTTGTCTTTAAATTGTCGTGTAACGTCTACAACCGAAAAAACTGAACCAATTATCAAATCTTTGTACGAATTGGGAATGATTTCATCTCATTCTGTGTTGGATAAAAACGACAGCTATTATATAGTTTTGATTAATGGAAAAGTCTCTGGTTGGATTTTTGAAAAAATGAGCGGTATGATTGAAGATTTTTTACGTAAAGAAAAGTGCAACGTTTCCAGTACAATTGTTCCAATTGACGCGGAAATTTGTTTAGTAAAAAAGAGCATTTATTCTACTCAATATCCTGGACTTTATATTTTCACCGGAGCTGCCAGATTTATTAGAATTGTTGAAAATTTGAAATACGACGCGTATGAACGCATTGGACCATTCGAACAACCGTATTTGGAAATTTGCTTGACACAATCAAATATTATAGAAACTAGTACCCATGTTGAATTGACAAAAACAGCCTTTCTCAGTTTTAATGCCAGTTTTATACCTTTTTGTGATTATAATCAGAGTCCAAGAAATATCTACCAATGCCAAATGGGCAAGCAAACAATGGGACAAAGTGCATTAGCACTACCGTACAGATCTGATAATAAAATCTACCGGTTAATCAATCTTCAGAGTCCGTTAGTTCGACCCGTTATCTATGACAATTTTGAACTGGATGACTATCCCATGGGGATCAATGCCGTCATTGCTGTTATATCTTACACAGGGTATGATATGGAAGATGCCATGGTGATTAACAAGTCATCGTGGGAAAGAGGATTCGGACATGCTTGTGTGTATAAAAACGAAAAGGTTAATTTGGACGCATTCAAAACACCACTAAAGGAAGATTATGTTTTTGCTTCCGCCGTACCTACAGCTACGATGGATTTGGACGGTTTACCAAAATGCGGGTGTTATTTAAAAGAAGGCAGCGATTATTTTTCGTATCTTAATTTAAAAACAAACATATATAAAGTGATCAAATACACTAGCAAAGAAGAAGCATATGTTGACAGTATAAGTCTTGTGGGAGACAAAAATGGCCAATTACATCTGACAAAAGTTTTGATAAAATTACGCGTCGTCAGAAACCCTGTTATTGGCGACAAGTTTTCAAGTAGACACGGTCAAAAGGGGGTATGTAGTAAATTTTTAACTGTTGAAGACATGCCCTTTAGTTGTTCTGGAATAACTCCCGACATTTTGTTCAATCCTCACGGTTTCCCCAGTCGTATGACTATTGGAATGATGATTGAAATAATGGCATCGAAAGTAATCTCTGTTAAAGGAGATAGATCATGTGACGCAACGGCGTTTAACTTTAGTGAAGATGAAACTGCGATTGATTTTTTCGCCAACAAATTGGTGGAGTTGGGTTATGAATATTATGGTACTGAGGAAATGTACAGTGGAACAAATGGAACCATCTTTGAAGTCAATATTTTCACGGGTGTTGTTTTCTATCAGAGATTGAGACATATGATTTCAGACAAGTTTCAAGTGAGAGCAAATGGTATTTTTATTTTTATAAAGAAAAAAATTTTTCTGGATATTTAAATGTTTCTATATAAATTTTTTAGGTCCAGTAAGTAACTTGACGAAACAACCTGTCAAAGGAAGGAAAAGAGGTGGAGGAATTCGTGTAGGAGAAATGGAAAGAGATGCAATTATATCGCACGGAATGTCGTTTTTCTTACACGACAGAATGGTAAACTGTTCCGACAAGTTTAAATTTTACATTTGCGGAAAATGCGGAGGAATGTTTATAAATAAAGTAAAATGCAAAAGAACTAGCTTTATTCTGAAAAAATGTTCTGTCTGCAACAACAATACAAATATAATACCCATACATCTTCCATATGTTTTCCATTATCTGGTAATGGAATTGGCCTCAGTGAATATAAAAATTTCTCTTAATCCTCGAGAAATAACAGTTGATTAAAACTCAATTCAAGTTTATTTATACACGTGTAAATTGTATATTTTTTAATTAATATTAAACATTTTTTCCATTCATTTAAAAAGTTTATTGTCCCAATTAAGTGATTTATTGATTACTATAATATATTGACAATTACAATGTTAATTGGTAATTTAAATAAATAAATTTAAAGGAATATTATTACATATACTGACAATAAACATAAAAAATGTTCTACATTTCGTAGTTAGTGTAAACTGATCAGCTGAATGTTTTACCAATGCAAATATCGTTTGGATAATTGCAATAATTTATATAATGTTGGTAATAAAGAGATCCTTGTCTCTTTTTTTTAAAAAGAAAATCATTTTTTGTCGACAGGTTGTGGAAATTATTATTTTCTTTTTTTATTCTCAATATAGATCAATTCCGTGACATATAGACCTTCTATCTTACAGTCTAGTTATTTTATTCATGTAAAAAGATCATTTATAAAAAAAATGTCTGAATTGCCTATTATCAAACCCAACTTGGATGGATTAGGTAATATCCGTATTGCGATTCAACTCTTTTCTGTGAATAAACAAAAAATTCAATTGTCTAATAATCCCAAAGATACAGTTGATTATTTACAAAATGATATTCGTTTTGAAGACAGACAGGTGGAAAAAATTGAACTTTTTAGAGAGGGTACGTACGCTTATAAAGAATATTATTTTAAAAAATATTTATAGATGGTTCCAGAGTGTCTTATCGAACCCAGTTATCGTCTCTTTACTGCAACCCATTTCTGATCAAAATTTTTCAAACTGATGGAGGACAGCCTGCTGAATATAATGTCTGTGCTATAAAGAGTATTTTTCACAGTAAATATATTAGTAAATAATTGATTTTTTAGCTTTTGAAAATGTAAATGCTCCCAATGATCACAAAGTCAAGCTTTTACAAAAAGTTTACAATTTAGAGACTGAAATTGAGCCATTTAGAATGGCGAGAAATGAAATTGAAGAAAAGTCTTATAAAAGAACTAGGATTATTGCATGGGGGGTTTTAGCAGGTAAAATTTAATTATAATATAAAATTGTGACCAAAATAATAATATTTTTTAGCTCAAGCTCTTCAATTTGGATTTCTGGCGAGACTTACTTGGTGGGAGTATTCTTGGGATATTATGGAGCCAGTAACTTATTTTGTCACATATGGAACAGGAATGGTAATAAAATATATTTTTTATAATTTTTAAACAGAAAATTTTTTATTGAAAATTAATAAAATTATAATTAAACAGTTAATGCTCGCCTACTACCTTGCCACCAAACAAGAGTATATTTATCCAGATGTATTCAACCGACAAAAGTCCATAATCTCACACAAAATGGCCAGTAGCGATAATTTCGACAATGCCAAGTATCATCAACTATATCACGAATTGGAACAATCGAAAAATCTTTTAAAGAAGATTGATCACGTTTCAAAAGAAGAGAGTGTTTTAGAATCTACAAAAAATCAAATTTTAAAGATTAAAGAGTAGTGTTAAAAAATGACCAATTAATCGTTCACTGTACATAAATACATATAATTGAATTTTAAATAGTGTATTTTTTATCCGAAACAAATTTTACAAAATCGGTAAAACTAAGAGCCTGAGATTCGCGTTTTCTGGCATTTGAGTATTCTTCAGCTTTGCATATGACCCCATATCTACTCTAAAGAAAAATAAAATTATACATTTTTATCATTTTACCAGCAGCACTTTGACAAAACTAGTCAACTCCAAATTTTCCCATATTCTCATATTAAACCCCAGCTCTTCAAGCTTCCTCAGAAGCCAAATAATCCTAAATTCCATCTTTTTGTTTCTATATTTTTCAATCTTTGGTGAAATTTTGCCATTCCAAACGGAAAAATAAATTTCTCTGGAAATGACGTCATCATGATACAATTGTGCCAGTTTTGTAAAGAATCTGACACGATGCGGTGAAAAGTAAGCTTGGTATTTATAAGCCGCTTTAACAAAAATGTTGGGAGGGTAAAATACACCTTTTGGTAAAATTTTGGACAAAAAGTCAATTTTCCCATTTATGTTTTGCGGCGGCAAGGTTAAAATTCGTTGACAATTTGAAAAATCATCTTCCGTCCATAAAAATCCGTAATCTATAAAAGTTTGGAAATTTACATACATGTAGTTTAATCTAAAACGAATGTGAGAATCGGGTGCCAATTTCCAGTAATGTGGAAGCCATTTTTTCAACAGACAGTCAAGATTAATCATGGAAATGGAATATTTTTCAAAGTCTGATATTGTATAAACAGAGTTTATATTTTGCTTCATTTTTTTAAAAAGGTATTGTGCTTCCATTTGAACATTTTTCGTGTAGAAGGGGGCTTTTATGGGTGTGCTGTTATCGTTAATTTTCATTTTTAAGCGTTTTTTGTGAGGTGTAATTTCGAGGAAAAATAAACGATAAAGGGCATTTGTAATGTTCCCATCTTTGGACATGGACGTGGGTCGGTATAATGATTTTAAGGGAGAAGGCATTTTGTTTTTTGTCTGGCATGTCATGACATTGGAGAAAATGTTTGATTTTAAGCCAAAATTTATCACTTTTAGACTTTCTATAGATTTCATCACGTGATAAATTTAATTATTAAATATAAAATAACTTTATTTTCACATTATAAAGTAACCATAACGACATTAAATTAATGATTAATAAATATTTTCTTTTATAATTTAAAATTTTATTTGCTCACTTGTAAGCCTTGCATATTTTTGTGTATTTTACACCATCGTTTATGAAAAATCTATATTTTAAAATATTATTATTCATATTTTTTGTAGGCTTGGGGCCGATTATGAATCAAATGATTTGTTTATTATTTATATTATTTTATAAACTTAATTGTAACAAAATATAAACAAATTAGTGGCATTTGCCAAAAAATTGGCTGAAACTGGGGCTTGTACCGGCAGCATTGCTTTCATAAAATTCACTAAATCTCTCAGTGCCTCAATTCTTGTATATTTTTTACAAATAATACAATTTTTTAAAAAATTAATTAATACTTTTGTCAGACCCTTAAAAAAAATTTTTAAAAGTTATTATTTTAAGTATTGGAGTATAAAAGAAATATCAGACTACATAAAAACATTGAGCATGTTCACTGGTAACATATTTTTCCAGATAACGGTAAAAATAAAATAATTTTAATATAAAAATTTTAGCTACCACATATATTTGAATTTATGTTTTTTTTCAAAATTATAAATATTACTAGTCCAATGCCGAAACCTGCGTAAATTTAAAATCTTCCAAAGAATACGATATATTTTATCATAAATAAAATTTTAAATTATTCAACTTTTGTGATTTGTCTTTCAATAATTTATAATTTATAATATAAATGTTTTTTTATATATATTTATAAAAGTTTTATTTACTCACGAAGCTTTGCGAATTTGTGTTTATTTTTGTTTATTTTGCATCATCGTTTTTAAAAAATTTATAAATACCAAATTTCAATGAATTTGTACTTAAAGGCATTATTATTTGTATTTTTCGTAGATTTGGTGGGGGCGGATTATGAAACATCTGGTTTTTTTTAATATTTATTTTAATTTAATTATATAAATATTATATAATATATATATATATATAAATTTCACTTTATAAAATGTAAACAATTTAGTGGCATTAGCCAAAACTAGTGCATGTACCGGTTGTATCACTTTCATAAAATTCACAAAATCTCTCAGTTCTTCAACTCTTGTATGTTTTTATTATAAAAAATATTTTTAAAAAAATACATTTACAGTATGGGGGTATACAAGGAATATCAGACTATATAAAAACGTTGAGCTTATTTGCCGATAATATATTTTTCCAGATAACGGTAAATAATTTTTAAAAATTATCAGAAAAAACAAAAAATAATAAATTTAGCTTACAGAGATATTTGAATTTGTAGGAGGGGAATTTATAATGTTGATAAATAGTGGAAAGGTTTTAAAATTAATATTATAAAATAATATTAAAAATAAAATTATAATTATTAGTCCAATGCCCAAATCTGCACAAGCCTTAAAGCGTGCAAAGAAGAAAAGTATAAATTTATAAAATAATTTTCAAATAAACTTTATAATTAGATTCAAGGAAAAAACTCCGACAAAGCTAAGCGACTTTCTAAATACAATATAATAAAATGTTTATCTTTAAAGTTTAATTTAATTTAAAGCTTTCAGTAAATATATAAATGTAGTAATTAATTCAATTGCATTAAAAAAACGTATTCGCCAGCATCTGCGGATATTTCATCTACTAAAACTAACTAATATAATATTAAGAATTATACTAGTTAATATTATATCAGCAGTAGCAATATTATTGTATTTTGGATATTTTCAATTCCATGTGGATAATTTTCATAAAATTACTCATATACGAGTAAAATTTGCACTAATTCTATTTCAAGCTTTCTAAGGAGACTGTATTGATTAAATTTTGTACAAAATGGATAATTTTTATGAGCAATCTACATTCTCAATTTGGCAATCCCGGATTCTCAAGGTAGCCGGAGTGGCCGTGGCTTTAGGTATCATTTAATTTCAACATGAAGCAATAATAAAAATTTATATAAATCTTGAATCAAAATTTCTACAACAAATTAAAAAAAATAATTTAGTCGCTTTCATTACAGGAATATCTGCTTGTATTCTATCTTCAGTGACATGTGTTTTGGCAGGAATATTGCAAATGTAATTAAACAAATTTTTTATTACAATGAAAAAAATTATTCACAATTTTTCAAAATTATCTATAGACTTGTGAGCATTATGATTCTCATCTTCGAGGCTCCATTTCTTTTCCGTTTCGTTTCTTTCACAACTCCGATAGCCGACTTTGCAGAGGACAGAAGCTTTATACAAAAAGGGATTGTGTTTTGCGTGTAATTTATTAATGATAAAAAAAATTAAATGTAGCGGAATTTTCTGAAAAAATGTAAAATTATTTTTTTAGAAGTGCAATAATTCCCATAATAATGTGTGCTACAGTGAGCACAGGAATAGGATCTGGTTTAGTGCTTCTTTTGGGAATCGTATACATTGTTTTGTCAGTAAAAGGGTAATACATTCTCACGTTTTTGATCTACTGATAATATTGTTTGAAATATTTTAAAAACTTTAATTCAGATCCAGAAACGCGGAAAACGACTTGAATGACACGACCCCCAACGATATTGACCCCAACATACCTTACAATCAATAACTTTATTTGTTACTTATTTGTCGTAATGTTACAAATTAAACGTTATCCTTGTACTTGTGATTCTTGTTGTTTAAAAAAATCAATGTAAACGAGAAAATTGTTAGATTGCGGCAGAGTCACGGGCACAGTTTTAAAGTAATGCTTTGCCATAAATTTGACGAGCTTTTTGGACGGTCTATCGATAGGTATTTGTCGAGGAGACAATTTTTCTTTATCAATCATGGAATCAAACAAACGCTTTCCATGACCTCTTCTCTGGAATTTTTCCATGACATAAAAGTCCAATACACACAAGATTTTGTCATATTTGGTCAAATTTCCTTTAACATCATACAGATATAGACATTTGTAACCAACTTTGAGAAACCCGTAAATGTATTTCACTTTATTTACCGTTTGGCATGAAAAGTAAATGCGGACATTGGAGTATAAAAGAGAGGCTCCTGTTGTTATTGGTTTAATGAGTTGTTGAGATTCGGTAGAAAGTTTTCCTAGTTTATCGATTAATTGTATCAGAGTTTGCGACACATTACTAAAAAATAAGTAATAAAATATAAAAAAATAATAAAAACAGTTGTTTCTGAAAATGATTTTTGGGATACACTTGGTTCTTGTTAATACTTTTTCCATCAATACACGTAATTTCTTCTTTAAACAGATGACTTATAGTCTCTGCGACTTGCATTAATTAAATTTCAACATGAACAATTTTAATAGACCTGATTTCACTCTTGAAATTGTAATAATTATCGATACAAAATAAATAAAACCCAAATCTGAAAATTATATGATAAAAGGTAATAAATGTATATAATAAATATAATGTGGTGTTTATTCAACACCATGGAAGGTATTAATAATTAAATGGAGTTTGATACTGTTTAATCCAAAAAATATTTTATAAATAAAATTTATGCAAATGGGTTTGCTGAGACTTGGGTAAACCTGGGATATCTACGATATAAAGTGTAAATCTGTTTATTGATTCTAATTCTTATTTATAATCCAATACACCTAAATAATAATATTTTGAAAAATAATTTCTCATAATGTTGGAAAAGGAGTATAGAATACCCCTCCCAATGTCTCTAGAAGAGTATAGAATTGGACAGTTGTACATGATTCAAAAAAAAAGTAAAGCTGAAAATAGTTCATCCAGAGTAAAAATAAAAATACTGAGTAAAATAAATTTAATTTTTAAAATTTTAAAAGTAAATAATGTTAGAAAACGAATCGTACCACGACGAATCCAAAAACGAACAGGGACAATACACTCACAAAACATATATATTAACAGAGGCCATACCACAATGGCTTAGAACAATCGCACGAGTCGACCAGATAACTTTGGACGAGCATGCATGGAATTGCTATCCTTATACGAAAACAAAGTATACATGTAGTTTTTTTAAAACATTTTCACTCCTGTTGGAAACAAAATATCTACCTGACGGAGGGGAAACTGAAAATGTGTTTAATCTGGAACCAGAAAGACTGAGTAAAATAGACACTGTTTTGGTAGATATCGTCAAAGATAAGAAACAGGTTGGTAAAATTGAGAAAGAAGAAGATCCGTCTACGTTTGTATCAAAAACTAAACCTGAAAGATGTCCTTTAAATGACAATTGGTTGAATGAAGCGAGAGAAAATGCAATAAAAAATTCTAAAAATATGACTAATCAAGAAAAAGCTACCAATGTCAATCTCATGTGTGCTTATAAATTATGTACAGTTGATTTTTCTGGGTATTTTATTAAAAAATATTTAAAAAACTTTAGAATTTAGAATTTGGGGTTTCCAAAAGAAGATTGAAGAGTTTATTTTCGGTTACGGAATACTAAAAACTGTATTACACGGTCATCTTCAAGCATGGGTTATTTATTAAAAAATAACAAAATAAAATTTAAACTACTACAGGCTTGGCAAGATGAATTTCACGGATTAAATATTGAAAATATTAGAGAAATGGAACAAAACACCGCAGATTTGTTGGATCAAGACAAATGAAATTGAATCAATTAAATATTAAATGTAAACCTTTTATAAAATATTTTTACCAGGTTTTTATTCCTGTACAGTAACATTCAACAGTTCTGCATACTTTTTACAATCGATAACGCCAGAATCGAAAGTGACTCCTATATTGGACGCTATATCAACAGCTTCCTGATCTGTGAATAAAAATAAACAAGATTTTACAGCTTGGAGGTTGAGAGAAGGCCGATAACTAAATATACATTATTTTTTTAATGATAGTGTACCATTTTATCATTCTCTTTAAAGCAGTCTCTCTTTCTCGCTCCAAAAACCAATTTATTATGTAAATACACATTTTGGGCGAATCTTGGGACATTTCCAACATTCTCGTGTAATTTCCTGTAATCCAAGCGTGACTAAAATCGACGGCAAATTTTAATTCATCAACAACCGGTTTTTTAAACAATTCCTCCAACTCTACGGCTAAATCAGCCTGGTTTTTTACAAAAATGGCATACAGTATCCGATAACACAAAAATTCATTCCGAGATCCGGAATCAACATTTGAGTATATCTGTTTCAACTGCGACTGACATTGATTAAATTCAGAATTATCACCTGCCTCAAGGGTTATTCTCGCGTGAGTTTCATAAACTTGAATGGAAAAGTCATTACATATACCTTGAATTGTCAAGTCTTGGCGGATGGATTTTAATTGATCACAAGTGTAGCTGTAATTGTGGTCATTTTTCCATTTATTTATGTGGAATTTTAAACTTTTTTCTAAAATATTTTGAGGCCGAACAGTAGAAGCATCGGGTAGAGTAGTGAGTCTGAAAAACTTTTTTTCAATACTTGTACATGTTCCTACTATATGGCAATCAGATAAGTGAAATTCATCATCAAACTAAAAAAATTTAAAAAATAAATAAAATAATAAATTTTATAAATTGATGGACAATTTTTTTCAATCTACATGAATATTAGGGTGTCACAAAATTTTACTTTTTTTGGATAATCGCTTGCTTGCAAGGCTTAATGTGATCTCTATAAAGAAAAAAATTTATTGCCAAAAAATCGGATAAAAATATTCATTATCCCTGGCTGCAGTGGTCATTCAAAATACAGCAATTAAAATCATAATTTAATCACATTAATTAATATATATACCAAAAATAATCTTAAAAATCGGACTGTAATAACCATTGACCGTAATCCTGACCGCTACAATTACAAAACCAAAAAAATTGAATTTATCATGTGTTATATGGTCTATTTTAACGTTAATTGCATATTTTAATGTTTTTTGAAGGGTAGTAAATTTTGCTACTTTTGTCCCTTTTTTTAATATATAAAATATCAAACGTTTTTCTGATTCTAACGAGGGGTAAAACTACATCATATAGTTATCTATAATATAGATAACTATATGATATAGATTCTATATGGTTAAAAAATTTGCTGTTTTTATTATTCTATTTTAAAAAGTACTTTTTGAATTAAAATTTTAAATTTCCCGACTAAAAATGAAAAAATGAAGATTAAAAAAAATTATTATAGTTTTATAATTTACTTTATAAATGTTATAAGATAATTTATTATACAT